>CM065734.1:59152673-59160173 GCA_033310375.1 Conus canariensis
ACAAAAAAGACACTCTTTGACGGGTAAAAGAGGCACTAGACTTTTGAAGCAAGAGGACACTACAGGAGGGGGAAGCGGGGGAGGGGGAGGGGGAGATGAGAAAACCCAAGCCTTACACAGAGAGGACACAAATGTCTTTCGAAAGTGAAAGAGACACCGAACCTTAGTGAAAGAAAACATGAAATCCAAAGGGGGTGGGGAACACCAAATTCTGTGGAAAGAGACACCGAAACTTATAGTGAAGTGGACAGGAAAGCTGGCGGGGGGGGGGGGGGGTGTAGGGAGGGGGGATAGATACTGATCGTTACAGAAGACTGAAAGCCTGTTGGTAGAGAAGAGATAAAAACCTTAGAGAAAAGTAAAAAGGAGAACACAAAACTGTGGGGAGGGACTTGGGGTAGAAAAAGGACACGAAAGGACAGTACACACGAAACCCTCTCCGCGTGGGGGGTGGGGGTGGGGGGACAGCAGAAAAAGGACATGAAAGGGCAGTAAATGCACAACCCTCTATGTGCGTGTGTGTTTGAAGGGGGGGGGGGGGGGGGGACACCTAACCTTGTAGAAAGAGGACACGAAACAGTGCGGGAGAGGAGGAGAGCGAGAGACACTGAACTTTAGAAAGAGGACAAGAAACCCTGAGGGTGGGGGGGGGGGGGGGAGGACACATCGCCCACAGAAAAAGATGAAACCCTGTGGGGAGGAAAGGGGTGGGGGAGTTGAAAGAGGACACAAAGCATTGGGGGGGGGGGGGGGGTTGGAGTGGAAGACACTCCGAACCTTACAGAAAGAGAAAAAATGCCTGAGGGGGTGATGACACAACCTTATTAAAAGAAGATATGTAATCCAGTTGGGTGTAAAGGTACACCACACTCTAGTGAAAGAGGACACAAAACCCCTGGAAGTGGGTGGGGTGGAAGAAACACTGAACTGTATAGCATGGGGACACTAAAACCTTTGGAGGAGAAAAAGACACTAAGCCTAATGGAAGGACACGAAAGCGTGTGCAGGAAAAAAGACACTAAGCGTTACAATAAGAGCACAGGAATGCGTGGGGAAGGGGGAGAAAACATTACGCCTCATAAAAAGACACAAAAGCCTGAGAGACGGAGACGCTATGCCCTAAAGAAAACATGTAATAAAGAATAGGGGATAGTGTGGAGACACACCAGTGACAAAAAGTTGGGGTTGGGATGCACTAAGCCTTATAGAAAGACACCAAAGCCGTGGGAAAGGGGGGGGGGGCAGTAAACCTTAAGTGACACGAAACGGGGACAGAGGCAAACGGGGGTTGGGGCGAAGAAGACATTAACCCTTTTAAAAAGACACCAAATCCTCCTGGGAAGGGGTGCCGGAAGACAAACTTTCAGGGACACAAAAGTCGGGGGGGGGGGGGGTGCAAGGTAGAGACACTCAGAATCTAAAAGGACACAAAACACGTTTGTGGACAAAGAAAGCACGGAACCGTGTGTACATGGGTTCGGGGGAGGGGGTGGGGGTGGGGAATGTGAAATTGATCTTGAACCTTGAAGAAAGACACAAAACCCTGTTCGTGAATAAAGAGTCACCAAACCCATAAAAAGAAAACACAAAACCTTTTAAGGGGTAGGGGGAGACAGACACCTAAATTTACATAAACTTGACACGAAAACCTGTGATGGGGAACAGAGCCACCGAACATTGTAGAAAGAGAACACAAAACTGCTTGTAGAGAAAAGAGACACGAATTCTAGAAAGAGGACAGGAAACCCTGTAAGGGGGGGGGGGGGGGTGAAACACAGAGCCTTATATAAAGAAAGCACGAAACCTTGAAATAGAAACAGCACGCCGACAATGACAACAGTACACCAAGCTCAATTGAAAGGACACAAAACCATGAGATGGGAGAACAGACGCCAAACGGTACAGAAAAAGTAATTTGATGGAGAACACCTTTTTTGTGGGCGCGAAAAGAGACAACGATTCATATAGAAAGAGGACAAGAACCCCAGGGGGCGGGAGAGGGGGGTATGAAGAGAACCAAACTTTATATCAAGAGCACAAGAGACACTGGGGGTTGGGAAAAGGAAACAGCGAACATTAAATAAAGACAATATGAAACCCGGGTGAGGCGGTGGACACACCGATCCTTACGGAAAAAGAAGAAACCCGGAGTGGGGGGCACGAGAGAGAATCGACACCAAACCTCATTAAAAAAAAAAACAACTAGAAATCGGTGAGGAAGAGATACCGTGCTTTACATATAGAAGAAACGAAACAATGCCGCAGAGAATGAGACACCAAACCTTGAAGAAAGAACTTGTAATCCTGAGTGGGCGAAAACAAAACAAAACAAAACAAAATGGAGGACACGAAACCATGTGGCAGGAGAAAAGAGACACCGAACCTCGTGTAAAGGGAGTTGCAACCACCCAGAGAAAAGAAACATCGATTCCTACAGAAAGATGACACGGAACCGAAGGAGGGTGGGGGAGGTGTGAAGACAGACACTGAACACGAGGACACAAAACCTTGTAGGGGTGAAGAGACAATGTTGTAGAAAGAGGACAAGAAATCTTGTGCAGGGATAAAGGGAAGCTGAACCCCGCAGACATAAGACACGAAACCTGGCGGAAGATTGGGGGGGGGGGGGGGGGGGGAGGAATAGAACTAAAACCGAACCTTACAGAAAGAGCACACGAAACTCGGGTAAAGAGACGCCGAACGTTACAGAGTGAGGGCATTGACCCGCGGAGAAGGGAAGAAGGCGCTGGGGACGGGCTCACCAGATCTCATGAAAAGGGGACATAAAACCCAGGGGTGGGGGAAGAGAGTGGACAAAACACACACACACACACATATATATATATATATATATATATAGAATTATAAACAAAGTTTACTCTTATGTCTCAGATTGACAAAATAGGGGAGATCAGCTTTCATATCTGCAGTGGTAGATAATTCTGCCTAACTAACAGTATGCGCTTGAGTGGGTAAATGGGGAATAATATATACTTCTCAAAATGAACCTTCAACAAACTTAGTCTCCAAGGGGGAGACAATTCCAAAGGGGAGGAAGCTCACTAACATACAACTCCTGGTCAGATACCAGTATTGTAAAACCCGATTATTTCTCTTCAGTAAACTCGGAGAGTCCTACTTGGCCTTTTAGGTTTTAAGCAGAATGCTATCCCGGAAAAAGGCTAGTGTGCAATACCACAGTATGTTTGTTGAATTTTCAACCTACCAAAGGTCCCACCTAAGAAGCAAAAGAAAATTATAACAAAATAAGCTGCATTTTCTTGAGAAAAGTAGAAAATATAAAAAGATAACATCTTCAGACACAAGTGCTGAGGGCCAGTTCTTGGAATGAATCCACGAGAACACACCGACACCAGGTACCAAACTTTATTCAAGAACAATATAGGCCACATCAACACACTTCACTTTGAAAGAACAGGCACAGAGAGAGGATGAGAAGAGTAAGAAGACAGAAGACTACTTAGCTGCATTCCCGAGTTCGTCCTGGTCTCCGTTTTCCGCGGCCGTTGATGCAGAAAATCTTTGATCCTGTTGATGTAAACCATATGTTAACATCTGATCTTTACGATTAAGCAATGTTTTAGTAGTTTAAGGCAAGGTGAAGTAAAAATGAACGTACTTAAGACGTGAAGTAACGTACATTTGACAGACAATAGCAAACGGACCCTTGAATACTTGACTAATGTTATCTTCACATGTTACAAACATCAGACATCAGCAAAGCACAAAACAAGTAATCCGGGCAATACTGTTTTATGCATTATTCTGTATCATCTGCCGAGGTATCCATTTGTCAAAAATTCACTCTGTTTTGTCGGACTTAGACCTAAAGTCTGTTTCAGAACAACAGAAGTGTTTACCTGTCCAAGTGGACCAGCATGTGAGTGCGCCTCTTCGTTCAGGCCCTTCAAACTGGATGCTCGTCATCGTCCATCCTTGGTGAGCACCACAGAAAGGAAGTGCAGACTGCCACTGCAGGCACTGCAACAGGACGAGACAATGTATCAGTGCTTGAGATTGCTGGAATGAGCAGTGTGCGAATACCACCGAGAGAGGATAATACATGAAGTGGAAATGGAAACAAACACAAAGACAGAGAAAAGGGAGTCTAGACAGGACAATGTGGAAACAGTTGTGGAATTGCGGTAGTGCATCATATAAGCCCTACAAATGGCGGGAAATCATTGTCTGAAATCGGAAATATAACTCAGAATTATGAATTGGGCTCGAAAACGTAAAGAGTCAAAACAGAATGCAGAAAAAAACTGAACAGCAAGTTGTCAGTGTACATGGACTGTTACGGTAACAGCAAGTCCGTGTACATGGACTGTTACGGTAACAGCAAGTTGTCCGTGTACATGGACTGGTTTTAGTCCGAGGGAGACCAACACGTCACACGAGACTGGGAACTGCCACCGGTTTCTGATTTAGATTGTACAGGAGAGATCGATCGATGCATTCTCTTAAATTTCTTTCTCATGTACAGAGTGTGACCGCACTGGGACCGTACGTATGAATCGTCAGAAGGTTGAATAATGCTTGGGGCCACATTGCACTTAAAACGTCTTTTTCACAGTACTTTTTCACGACATTTTGCTGGAAGGCGAGATACATCCTTGTTCAATCTAGATATGTATGCAATGGGAAGGTGAGATACATCCTTGTTCAATCTAGATATGTATGCAATGGGAAGGTAGAGATACATCCTTGTTCAATCTAAGCTACACACAGAAAGTTAAGGATCACTTTCACAAACATTCATAACTGTCAAAATAAAGTCAATGCGTTGAAGTTTGGCCAACATTTAATTCCATTCTTTAGTGATAATGATACACAATTGCCTTCAATCTCGAGCAATCGTTTGGTGTGTACATTTGATTAAAGTGGGTACGTATCCAAATTTGATTTCCCAAAGTCATTGAAATCACAAGTCAGGGCATACTGATGCTCCCAAAAGCTCAGTAATGCGTGTAACCACCATGGCTGTTCTGGCACTCGACGCAGCGAGTCCTCATCGAGTTTACCAGGTTGGTGAAGATCCTCTGTGGAAGCGCCTGCCACTCAGCCTGCAGCATCTGGTAGAGGTGTTGGGCATCCCTGGGAGGGGGATGGCTCCTCACTTTGCGATCCAGCTCATCCCAGAGGTTCTCAATCGGGTTGAGATCGGGACTGCATGCTGGCCACTCCATTCTGTTGACTCCAGACTGCTGCAGGAAGTCGTTGACCACCCTTGCCCTGTGGGGGCGAGCATTGTCATCCTGGTAGACAGCCCTCAGTCCCATCTGCTGCAGTGTAGGCACAGCCAGCGGTCGAAGGATCTCATCCCGGTATCGGATGCCAGTCAGGTTACCCTGTACATGATACAAGGGTGTTCTGTGGTGAAGGCTGAAGGCCCCCCAGACCATTACAGAACCTCCACCAAAGGCCACCTTTTCTTGGACAGTGGTGTCAGTAAAGCGTTGCCCTGGGCGCCTCCAGACCCTCAGTCGGCCGTCGTTGTGGTGAAGGGTGAAGCGTGATTCATCACTGAACAGGACCTGGGACCATTGCTGACGTGTCCACCTCACGTGACGTGCGCAGAAGGCGCGGCGTGCTGCCCTATGGGCTGGAGTTAAGCGTGGCCGTACTGCTGGGCGACGAGAACGGAGATTAAACCCATGCAGGCGGTTCCGTATGGTCTGCTGGCTGATGTTGATGTTAGTAGCCACCCTGAACTGCCTTTGAATTATGCTGGAAGAGGCTGTTCTTGTCTGCAGGGCTTGTCGTTCAATGAGACGATCGTCACGTGGGGTTGTCTTCTTCGGTCGACCAGATCTGCGTCTTTCATGGACAATCCCAGTGGCTGTGAAGCGCTGAATCAGTCGGACAATGACCGAGATGGACACATGAAGTCGCCTGGCCACTTCTCGCTTGGGAACACCATCTTGGAACCATGCAACAGCTCGTCCCCTATCCAACTCGCTTAATTTTCGTCGTGGAGGCATTGTCAGATCAGGCCTACTACTGGTGGAATGTCTTCTTATATAGCCAAGCGAGCGACAGCATCTCACACATAAACAGCAGTGCTTGCACGTGCATAATGGTTTTTCCATCTGGCAAGTGCAATGTGTTCAGGCAGAACGGTCCAAAACAAGGTCATTTTTCGCAAGTTTCCGCTTTTCCGTTTGCGGCCCAGCTCAGTAGTAGAGAATCCCGTGCAATTTTCGCACTAACACAACATCGCCCACTTACAGCTGAACAAGAATTCATGACAATTTGGCCGGACTAAGAAATAAATAACAGTAGCGAACTGAGTTTATTACGCACCTGTTTTCACATACCGATCCTTAACTTTTTGTGCGTAGTATAGATATGTATGCAATGGGAAGGTGAGATACATCCTTGTTCAATCTAGATATGTATGCAATGGGAAGTTGAGATACATCCTTGTTCAGTCTAGATATGTATGCAATGGGAAACTGGAGCGAGAGAGAAAATGGACACAGAGAGATGGGGGAGGAATGGCGAGAGAGAGGGGGGGGGGGGGGGGGGGGGAGACGGACAGACAGAGAGACGAACTTAGACGAATAGATTTTGAAAAAAAAAATGTCCGTAAATCAGATATATAGCCCTAATCACAAATCAAAAATGATATTTTAAAAAATTCAGATTTTTTTTTTTTTTACCAATCCGTCTTCAACAAACGCAGTTAACTTTTTTTGTAGTGCACTCTACGATTTGAATTCTAACGACAAGTCTTTTGCCATCAAAATCAAGTATGATTGTCTCTGGCGTCTACGACATTCGACAAAACCCCTTCATCTGTTTAGTTTGTGCACAAACCTCCACCACTTGTTTGAAAACCGTAAAACACGCCAGAGAAATTAAAATGGGAATACAAATGCACACAGCTGTCCATGGAGTGGGACCGATTGTATTTTGGAAAAAAAATGTATCATTTACAATAAGGAAAACTAATTTAAGACCTAATTTGGGCAACGAGAGTCAACACTTCTGTCATCACCTTCACAGCAATTTAAGAGAGTATCTTTGCTACATAAAAGCGAATCAAAAATTCTTTCAAACGACGTACTTTGTCCAGAGTAATTTAATCCCATCTCGGCTTCCTATTTGCCCCACAAACTCTGGGTGTCTAAGATCTTCGAGAGTCCTACAATCTTCAAGATTCCAGGAACTATATCAGAAAGTCGGCCACAGCGGGCCCTGCACTGCTGTATATTGACGTTGTGACCACTGTATATGCACCCTGTAAAGTTCTTTGCAATACGCATTGTTAAGTTTTCTAAACCTTCCGATTTCATTATGTCAAGTTGTGACGCAGTACCGATTTTCTTCAAACATAATCGTTTCAAGACTGAACGCATTATATGACTAAACAATGATAGACATTTCCTGTCTTTCTTGAATCATGTTATCAATGTGCACACCAACTGATAATGATACTACTACTTATGATAATGATAGAGATGTAAATCGATC
>CM065734.1:59165173-59185173 GCA_033310375.1 Conus canariensis
CTCATTTAAAATTTCCTTTCAAAACATCTAAAAGTTATAAATAACAAAATGCTTGCTAACTCAAGACTAGTGCACTCACTAATGCGTAATCTCATTCTGACAAACATTTTCCCAAACAACCATACAGGAGTATGCACACACACACACACACACACACACACACACACACACACACACACGCACACACACACACACACACGCACACACACACACACACCACACATATGGGAGCAAGAGTTGCCCTACTTGTTAATTTTTTACCGTTTATGGTTTCTTGCCTCATTTAAAATTTCCTTTCAAAACATCTAAAAGTTATAAATAACAAAATGCATGCTAACTCAAGACTTGTACACTCACTAATGCGTAAACTCATTCTGACAAACATTTTCCCAAACGGTCACACAGGAGTACACACACACACACACACCCACACCCACACATGCATGTGCACACACACACACACAGAATTATGCATGCATGCATACATGCACACAAACATACCACACAGTCACAGTGAGGAAACAATGTTCTTAGTATGGAGAATTAATAACAGTAACAAAGGAAAGCACGAGTTTCAGGTGCAGCCTTGAAAGAGGACGGAGACTGCTCATGTCAAACAGAGACTGCTCCTGTCAGAGACTGCTCATGTCAAACAGAGACTGCTCCTGTCAAACAGAGACTGCTCATGTCAAACAGAGACTGCTCCTGTCAAACAGAGACTGCTCATGTCAAACAGAGACTGCTCATGTCAAACAGAATAGATGGACTGTTCCAGATGACTGGACCAAGGTAACAAAAGGCACACTGCCCCTGAAGTTTTGTCGCATCTGTTAGGAATGTAAATGATACTAAAATAGAAAAAAGTACAAGAAACGACCTTTTTGGGGGAATACACAAAACAGTCAGCTTTAATTGAAGGCGGGGAGGGGGTCTGTTTTGGTAGTGCATATTATAAAGCAGTGTTCGCTTTGTTTGTTTGTTTGTTTTTTTCACTTCTAACTTAAAGAGAAGTAAAAGGTAATTTAGCAGTGCACATTATTAAAGCAGTGTTGCGGATTCTTTTCTTCTTTTTTTTTCATATAATGGAGTACAAAGTGTGCAAAAGTGTCTGTGTGCACAAACTTGAGTTGAATCACATACAGGTCTCACCAGCTGCCAGCCCCAACTCATCTTCTTTTCACCCAACTCAAATTAAGGAATACATGAGAAAATAGAACAGTTTGATGTGGAAGGCCAAGGAGAAAAGCAAATGCTGTCAAATCAAGAAGGGCATCCCCATAGGACTGTCTCCTTCATTCCAGGTTCTCCACAAGGGAGGGGAGGTTCTAGATGATAGCTTGCTGAAGAAACATGCATGCATGCATGCACACACACACACACACACACACACACACACACACACACACACACGCATACAAAATCGACATGTACACTGGATAAGCCCCTAAGAAAATACCATGTTAAAAGTATGTGTAGGTGTTTGCTTTGTGTCCAGTTCTGGATTTGTTCCAGAAAGTACAGCAAGAGCACACAATCACCAACAGATAAACGCACCTGTGCACGCACTCACACACAGACATAAACACACAAACACATTATGTATACATAGAAGAGAAAAAGTTGTTACTGATGCTCTCCTATTCACTACTCTTTTAAATTTAGCAGCCCACAGAAGAGGAAAACTAAGTACAGACAAAATATAACACTTTTCCATAGGCCAGCTATGTTGTAAATTGTGTTATGTAAATGAGTATTTCTCTTTCGGTTGAACATGAGTCAACGTCATGTTTCAAAAAATATGTACAAAAGGCAAAGTTCTATCAACAAAACATGTCCAACAAAAAACTCATCAGGTAACTGAATATTCTCCACACACAGTAACATGTAACACTTCAAGTACACACACACATTCTTCTACCCATGCACAGGCATGCACCTATAGTATGTGTGTGTGTGTGTGTGTGTGTGTGTGTGTGTGTGTGTGTGTGTGTGTGTGTGTATGTGTGTGTGTGTGCATATTAGCTCCCAACCTTCCTGATTTTTCTGGCATTTCCTTAACCCAAATATTATTCCTGAAGTCCCAAATTTAGCGAAAAAATCCAGAATTTCAGAATTCTGTTTTAAAATGTGGAGTTTAGAGGGTCATTTTTGAATAGAGATGATTCAGTACTGTAGAATAAAGCCAAAATGATTTGTGGCTGTTGGCAATTATATGTATGGAAAATGCATTTTCTTTTTAAACCCGTCATTTCTCAACTGAAACGTGAGGGGCTTACAAATGCTTTTTCAGTCAAAAGCCAAACTGCCCCCCACCCCCATCCCCCCCTTCAGTCCACCCTATCCGCTTCATCTTCTGGTTCCTAAATTTTGACTCCACAAGGTTAGCAGCCATGGTGTGTGTGTGTGTGTGTGTGTGTGTGTGTGTGTGTTGTGTGTGTGTGTGTGTGTGCATGTGTGTGTGTATGTGCGTGTGGGTGCGTACATGCGCGTGTGTGCGTGCCTGCATGCATGCATGTGTGTGTGTGCACACACGAGTGTGTGTGTGTTTTTGCCGATGCATGTGCATGCACATGCATGCAATGGTGCATGTGTGTGTACTTGTGTATGCATTTGTGTGAATGTGTCTGAGTGAGAAAAAGTATTCCATATAAACACAGCTTCATACATGCAAGTGTACGATCTCTATAATCTGTTTAACACAATGTTACTTTTTTCAGTTTGCGTAGCTATCCTTATTTCATAAATATGAATGAACAGCATCATAGAACATCTTATTCTTCTTAAGAAGAGGAGCTATAAAACTAATCATACATCTCAAATAGTGAAACAAAACAGATCACAATTTTTGTTATCACACTTTGGGAAAATCACAGAAAATTCAGAATCATGCTCACAACATTATTTCTACATATGTATCTGTCACACAAATGGCACAAGGATGTCTATTTCAGACAAAAATATGAGATCCATGAAAACTGAGAAAAGACACCCAAAAATCCACAACAAATGTATAAAGGATCCTTGCATTTAAATTATTAGACATTCCAACAACCTGAAGAACAAGAGAGGAATATCACAGCTTGACTTTTCCCAAACCTGTTTTTGCATGATGTACTTTTGCTTCCTTTCAGTTGTATGACTGATGATGCAACATGTTTTCATGCAATTTTTTTTAACCAATATTTTTTCCCCCAGGATCTGAATGAAAAGATACAATCCACTAAAATGTACACAGCTGGCACGTCTGATTATGTTTCACAGACACTTCAGCCACATTAATGGAAGAATGGGCTTGGTCATACCACAATGCACATAAAAAAACAAAACAAAAAAAAGAGTAATGGGTTATAGCATGGCAATCACAGTGCGTAAGAGACAACAAAAACAGAGCAACTACGAAACGATAATGAACAGAAATTAATCTGGTCTTGTGAACGGTTTCAAGTTCTAAAGTCAGATTCTCAGGCGCTGTATGATATAATATTGCTATGATTCCTCATTCACATTCCCTTCTTTGTTCTTCTGAGTTCTACTGTACATACACATGACAAAGATCTTCCAAGATGCATCAAAAGGCTTCTTTAAAAAACATGTATTAAATACAAGTTGGATTATGTTTGTGTGTCTTTGTTAGTTGGTTTGTTTGTTTTCTTAAACCCTCCTTTCCATTCCATTAACTCATTCTTCTTTTTTCTGCTGCAATGTTAACTTTTCATTTTTCAAGAACATAATTGCCCTCACGCTTCCTATTTAACTGCTGAACAAGGATGCTCCTAAATAAAGCATCCCCCTTAACTTGTCTTGCTGGTAGAGATCCTACGGGTTGAAACATGTTGCTCCTAATTTGTCATGTTTGTTCTATTCATTAGGCTGTCTATTAAAACAGCTTTCCTTCTATTTTTTCAACTCCTGCATAAAGTCACTGAACTATTGACTGGCTTCTCGTGAATGTTCAACATGCAAGTTGCAGCAGTTGGGAGCGGGTTTTTATCACATGGGCTAATGATTTACATATGCCCCTATTCTTTAGCTAATATTTCATTCAACCTTACTTGCATCTCATGCATAATCATTATACTTGGCAAATGATCATATTGTATCCGTTATACCTGTGATGATTCACCAAAAATAGTTCATTAAAAGGTACGTAGGGGAACGCACATATCTTATTGTTTTCTCTAGACAAAAGCATCTCAGTCAATGGACGCATGAGGCTGTGAAAAACTGCTAGTTTTAATACGCAGTGGATTTACAGCAGAAATTACAATGGAAAAAAAATAAAGGACTGTGATCAATGATGCCGTATCTATTACAATTACGCTGTAACACTTGTAGCAAATCATCGGCATGAGCAGATTCAATGGCATTGCAGCTAACATGACCTCAGCTTCATATTACAGATCATTCTTTTTGTCTAAAAATATTTCCATTGTATGAAGTGAAAATATTATTTTCATCAATAGTGTTGGGAATAAAAAACACAAAACACAGTCAACAATAATAAGATGTTGAAATTTCAATTGTCACAAGCAACAAGTATTGGAAGTTTAAATTTCAAGTAAAAATGATAGATAACTACAATGGTTTACCAGAAAGATGAAAGGAATGTTCAAGTTTGCATTGTGTACTATTTCACCTAGAACATTGATAATTCACCTAGAACACTGATAATAAGAAAAATTTGACTGAATTTTTGCTTTATTGTTCAATAAAACACTAACAAAACAGAGAATGCCATAGACTCACTTTGTATCAGGCAATCTTAAGACCATACAACATACATTATCATAAACTTGAGAACCTAAGAACCTCACATTTGAAGAGGAGTGAAGATGTGATATTCAATTATTGGTGAGTTTTTTTTTTCTCAGACCATATTTGTGTATATTAAATTTTTGTCTTTTGAGGCTCTTTTGTGTGTGTGCATGCATATGTGTGTGTGTGTGTGTGTGTGTGTGTGTGTGTGTGTGTGTGTGTGTGTGTGTTTCTTACGCCAGTGACATGAATTTCGCACCATTCAGACAGTCCCATCCAGGATCTCTGTATCACTGTCTTGTTGCCGAAAGGCAACCCGTCAAAGGAGAAACTGCCCTGTTGCTGGATCAACAGTGATCAGTAGTGTTTGTTCTGATTTAATGAACCACTTTTCCACCACCTGCTGAGCTTCCTGCTGATAACAATGATCACTTAATCACAGACCCAGACTCTGAATGAGCATCCTTGTTTGGAGAGAGAGAGTACCATTACTATTCCACAACAGAACCCCTGACACTGTCAGCACTGTAATATGGAGAGAGAGTACCATTACAGCTATTCCACAACAGAACCCCTGACACTGTCAGCACTGTAATATGGAGAAAGAGTACCATTACAGCTATTCCACAACAGAACCCCTGACACTGTCAGCACTGTAATATGGAGAGAGAGTACCATTACAGCTATTCCACAACAGAACCCCTGACACTATCAGCACTATAATATGGAGAGAGAGTACCATTACAGCTATTCCACAACAGAACCCCTGACACTGTCAGCACTATAATATGGAGAGAGAGTACCATTACAGCTATTCCACAACAGAACCCCTGACACTGTCAGCACTATAATATGGAGAGAGAGTACCATTACAGCTATTCCACAACAGAACCCCTGACACTGTCAGCACTGTAATATGGAGAAAGAGTACCATTACAGCTATCCACAACAGAACCCCTGAAACTGCCGGTGCTATAATATGGAGAGAGTACCATTACAGCTATTCCACAACAGAACCCCTGACACTGCCAGTGCTATAATATGGACTGACCAGCCACGCTATGTGAATATGAAATTAAAAATGAGGTCGCATAGACCCAGAGCATGAGAAGCAAAATTCTGCATCTACGCAGGCTGTTTATACCTCTCAGTAGCCATCACCACCAATTAAGTGTCTTAATAAAACACCACTACTTTTTTCCACTAGGAATAGATTGTATTTCTAAAATTTAGTGAAGGATTGCTCCTTTTCATTAAAAGGAGTGTTTTGCAAAACAGATCGAAGAACAATATATTTCTTTCTTCCCTGTAAATACATTTTAATAATCCTGTCTACAGAAATGTGCAGATTAATAAGAAGTCTTTACAGTGTCAGAAAAGGTATAGTGAAATCTTCTACACACACACACACACACACACACACACACACATTGCTATATATCTAATTTTTGCTGCAATCATCTCTACCCTCTGAGAAAACAAACACTTCATTAAAAAATCCCATGCCAGTTTAAATGACTAGTTTCTTTCTTTTGCTTTTCCCAGCTACTACATCAAGGTTAACACTTGGTGAGATTTGTGCATATTCAATCCCACCATAGAAGTAAGTATATTCCCTGTTCAAATATGATGTCTGAATGTAACACCAGCGTACTTGTGTCTTCATGTGTGTCATACAGCATACAAAGACCAACTTTCTCTCATACCATCATTTTTGTTTTGTCACTCTGTTTGTCCATTGTTTGCTTCTTTGTTGTCCTCTCAAGCGTTATATAATCTTCGTAAAGTCAACAATGTTTACTTGAAGGATGAAAAAGAACTCTCCTGGTAAGAATGGAAAGGGATCTAAAGTGCGTACAAGTTTTCGTTCTTGTTTGTTTGTTTGTTTGTTTTCTTGCATGCATCCATTCACACTGGGACCTCAATTTAATATCTCAAGTGATGTGGGTGTTTTTTGCTTTTGTTTTTTGGTGGGGGGAGGGGGGTTAGAGACTGCACAGGTCTCCTCTCTGAAGAGAAAATCTCAACAGCCAGCTGTCTAAAGCCAGAGTGAACCAAAGACCACTGGATCAAATAAATGAATAAATAAATAACACTCTATCCAGTAGGGCAACCAGGCCCTCTCAGAGACAATGATCACACTGATGTCCATCCATAGTCACAAAAAGGTTCAGTATTTCTCCACAACATAAAACACCATGACTAGAAATGCAAATATGAAACAGGCATATACCACATTCACTAGTAACACAGCCATCAATGACAACGCTTATTTTGTCACCTCCTCATACCCAGGAGGAGGCTGGTAGTACTTGTCAACATGTTCATAATAATACGGAAGACTGTCCTCCCCTTGCGCCCCCTCCTCCCCTTCTCCCTGGTAATGTGGATTGTCTCTACCTCTGCCTGCAGACCGCATGCCTGCTAGGGCAGAGGCGCTCACATGGTCCGCTGCGAACCCGTCCCATGTGTCCCAGTTCTCTTCATTGTCGTCGTCGTTGTTGTTGACGAGCTCTGCTGGCTGTGCCGGTTGAGGCAGTTCTGGCATGGCCTGAGGCTGGTCAAGGTCAGGCATGACGTAGGAGGGACCACCGTCCATGGTGTAGAAGGGGCCGGTGACGTTGGTCAGGGGGTGGATGATGGTGCCTGGCGCGGACACCAGTTGCTGGGCAGGTACGAACAGTTCCTCAAGACTTTCTGCTGCGTAGATATCTTTAAAAAAAAAAGGAAGAAAAGAAAAGAAACGTGAAAACATTCATAAATGAGTTGTAAAAGAGTAGAAAAATAAGAAAATAAGAAGTCAATCAATAAGCAGTCATACTTTAAGTGATATTCAAGATGCAATCATCTGTACACAGATCTATGTCATGCACACACTCAAACATACACGCACACACACACACACACACACACACACACACACACACACACACACACCACACTACACTAATCATAATAATAATGATAATATAAATAGACAATGAAATCCACATTTGTATGTTCCATTTGTAAGGTAATTTCTTGGACTTACAATCAAGTATTAATGAATGCAGCTGGTGTGCTCAAACTAAGTTTAACGAGATAAAAAGATACAACTGCTAAACATGGCTGTCTGGTTGCTGATCTGCGACCAACAAAGTGTGTATGCATCATATAGCAACAGAACAACACAGACTTGCTTGGCCATCCAATAAAATAAGGTGTTGGAAACAACATTAATAATCATCAGGACATTAAGACACTCACATAATACATACATTCTATAAGCTATGCATACATCACACAGAAATGCCAGAAAGAAAAGAAATATACACAAAAGTTTTTTTTTAAGAGTTCTAAAAAATTTGCATGACGATATGGACAAACAATGTCAAAACTGTATATCAGTCACACAGGTAAAACGGTGAAGTACAGGTATTGTGACATTAAGAAGCTTCATGTCACTACAGAGATAATCAGCCCTGACCCTGGGATGAGCAGGCTGCAACTTAAAGGCTCCAACAAGAAGACCATGACCACAGTTGCATGTCATCCACTTCAAAGATCGGACCCGGGCACCCAGAATTGGCCATTGGAGCATTTCTCCTGAAAGATCAGGGTATTTTCCTGAAAACAGGTGAGTTTGGAACATGCGCTCCCTCTGGATGGTTTGTGTGTCAGTGCATTATGCACTTTCTGCTGAATTACAGTTAGCTCCAAAATGAGGTGAGTGCAGGCAGAAAATGAAACAAACTTAGAAGAAAAATGACTACTGCCAAATGAAAGAGACAAACAGATTACAAGACAAAACACAAAGCGTGTCAACGTCTTTGGTCTTCTTCAGGCAAGGCAAACAACATTGAACACAATGAAAATGAATGAACAATCACTTATCTCCTCAAACTGGGTGCAAGGGTCCATTTTGCGCCCAATTTGACAAGATAAGTGATTGTTTGTTCTTCGTTTTCATTGTCTTCAACGTTGTTTGTCTTGCCTGAAGAAGACCAAAGAGGTCGAAACGCGACATGTTTTGACTTGTAATCTGTTTGTCTCTTTCATTCGGTGGTACAGTCATTTTTCTTCTAAGTTTGCTGATAAATATACGTCAGTGCCCGACAGTTTAAAAACTCTCTGTAGCAATACTCTTGTTAATCTCTTCCTGTGAAACTGAAAGGATGACAGTCTCTAAAACCAAAACTGAAAAAGAAGCAGGCTATCACAACTGTGAATGCACTACCTACTGAACTGGGTCTATCTGATGTTACGCTGGAACGCTTTTCTTTCTCTCCAGTGTTCCCTGCGCAGAACTCTGAGGTGCACCACAAGTTAATTTTGGGAATACATGACCACTCAAAATCCTACATTAAGACAGCCACATTCTGTCTTCAGGCATTACTGTGGGGCGTTCTTTTTGTTTTGTTTTCTTTTTATTTATTTTACATTTTTTTGCTGTCCCAACCTCTGCGCCACCTCAGAGGCAGTCCACCCACAATGCTCATTCCGACACCCCATCGACAGCCACAGCCCGGTCAGCCCTGCCGCAGCCCCGGCACCGGCAATCCACAGGGAGCAGTCAATGTCAAGTCATCAAGAGGCAACCCACTGGAGGAGACACTGCACTGCTGCCGAGTCACTTCGGTGGTGTTCAATGGCGCCTGTTCTGATCTAACATACGCAGGACACCACCTACTAAGCCCCCTACTGACAACAATAATTGCTTAGTCGCGGAGCCGGCATGAGTGAGCTCTCCCTCCTGAGGGCGCCACCACGTCCATTCAACGACAGCCCCCATGGACTCACCGATACTGGTGACCCCGATGGAACCAAACCAAGGCAGCTGGTCTCTTTTTGTTTTTTAAATGATGTGTCAAAACACATGAAAATGTGATACTATGAGCACAAGTTGCACCTCTGACAGCACTCTTAAATTCTTTTGTTTACAGCACTCTTCAATTCAATTCTTTCTTTCAATATGCCAGCATTAGATCTAATGCACTTGTGCTCACGATCATCATGGATGTTTTCTGTTCCACCAATAGATCTCACCTTTGAGGAGCTTCTTGTGATCGCTGTACTCATGCTCAGCACGACAACACTTCCGGTGAATCCACAGGAACAAGGCCAAAAGGCCACCAAAGGTAACAACACCAGCTATGGACCCTCCAATCACATATGGATCACTGAAACAGATTGTAGGAGTGGGGGCACTCAGTGAGGGTCTGCACAGACAGTTATTGGGAGAGGCAACAAATCAAGCCACTTTCAAGTATATTCATAATTAGAATTGGACATTTCAACATAGCAGCACCAAAATATTCATAGCACACCAAGGTGATTCTGTGGCTTTCTATGTAAGCTGCAGAAACATCAACTTTATTCAAAGACATTTGAATCACTATTTTTGTTTTTCAAATCTCTCCATACCCTCTTAAAGGTATACTAATTTAGTATCATACTTTTTTTTTTTAACAGATAGTGACCCATGACCCCTAGAAGGTCCTTTTTAAGTGCCTTCAGGGAAGTAGGAAACAACATAATGGACTATCTCGATCTTCAAGGATTCAAAGCTTCAGTTTCCAAACCTCAAAAACATCAAGCAAATCTGATGATCCTGACAGTTTTAGGTGGCAGTGTAAAACCCAACTGTCATAAAAACAACAAGTGTGCAAATACATCATGATCCCTAAATATACAACGCTTTTTTTTTCCTTTAATCAAAATTTAACAGCAGAAACTGAGAATATTGGCTGCAACTGGTGACAAGATAAACAATTGTAACATGACTGTAACTACATAGAGGGTAGGGGTGTAGAAGTGTTATAAAAGGGGTATGACAGTGTAACATTCTTAAGTGCCCTTGTTCAATGGTAATTCATAATCGCTGGATTATGCCTATTTCTTTCCTGACAGGGATGGCCATGCAGCAAACAAGAAAAGGACGGAAAGAATGTTCAAAAGACAAGGGAAACAAAATTATTTGACTGACTCATCACTGGTGCTTGTGGTGCAGCAGTACTGACTGTCTCTGTCTCCACAGCAGCCCGTTTCACAGGAAAAGTGTACCACTGTGCCACTGGTGTCACCTTCATGCTCTACTTTACAGCACTCTTCACTGTCGTGAGTGGTTCCTCTGTCTGAAAATAAAAACAACAGTATACCTTAATGCATTGTTTTACTTCACTCTATGCAGTTCTCTTCATTACAAGGTTCCAAATTTATGAGTTGTCATGGGGGCCTGGTTGACCTAGAAGATTTCACTGCCCGGAAATACAACTGCTGTAACTTGATTTTTTCTTATTTTTGAGATTTTTGGTATACTATATGGGCAGGCCAAGGGGCATAACGTAGCCAAGTCCCAATGACATTATTCTGAAAATAAACATGCTGTAATCAAAATACTTGTACTGTAACTCAGCTCGCAGAATATCTTGTGGGGATATAAAAATCAGTTTTTCGTCTCCTGTCAAATTTTATTTTCAGACTTACAGCAGTTGTATTTCCGGGCAACAATTTAAAGCATGGTCTTCCTGATCCAAGAGTTCTCAGTTTGGTTCTTCCCTGAGAAAGACCAGTTAGAAAAGATTTTCTCTTTGTAGTCACTATATGCGCAGACTGCAGTCCCTAGGTCCTTCAGATGACACTTTTAAAAACCATGAAGACCGATGACACCCAGAAAAGAACAAAAGGTGCCATGACTAGATATCATCCCCAAAGGAGAATGTGTGGTTACAGTAATGGTGGGATCATGAATAATCACATACACAAAATCTCCTCAATTGTGAATCTCTTAGAGTTCTAACCATGAAATGAATAAGATTTGGGTTCACTGCGCATTAAAAAAACAAAAACAAAACTTTTTAACCAGTTGAACAATAGAACAGAAAAATGGTTAGTTACCATACTAACATACTAATATTACCACACTAACATACAAATATTACATACTAACATATGATGCAACATGCTAATCCATCCAGTTCTAAAGCCAACACAAAAACTAGTCATTGTGAAATCTAGCACTATCCAAAACTGACAATATCCAGTTTGTAATCTACAATTGTGTTGTAATGCCTTTCTGTCCCCATACAGTGTGTGTGTGTGTGTGTGTGTGTGTGTGTGTGTGTGTGTGTGTGGTGCGCGCGCGGGCATGTGTGCGTGCGTGCATGCGTGTGCGTGTGTGTGTGTGTGTGTGTGTGTGTGTGTGTGTATGTGTTATGTGTGTGTGTGTGTGTGAGAGAGAGAGAGAGAGAGAGAGAGAGAGAGAGAGACAGCTACATGTCAGAACATTTGACAGCTGGTGCATGAATTCAGTTACGCAGTTGTAAAATAAATATTTGATACTTACAGCCCTCTGTGTATGGTGACGTGCTGCTGAAGCCGTTACATTTGTAGCCACCAGACACTGGCAACATCACAAAACAGAACGTCCATCATGTCATTTTTTTGAGAGTTATAGTCTAGCTTCTACATGATTTATGAGCCGGTTAGTGATTGAGTGACTGTGTGTGTGTGTGTGTGTGTGTGTGTGTGTGTGTGTGTGTGTGTGTGTGTGTGTGTGTGTGTGTGTGTGTGTGTGTGTGTGTATGTGTGTGTGTGTGTGTGTTGTGTGTTGTGTGTATGCATGTGTGTGTGTGCACGTGCGCGCGCATGCCAGTGTGTGCTTATGTGTGCACTGGCGTATGTGTATGTGTGTATGTGTGTGTGTGTGTGTGTGTGCGCGCGCACACGTGTGTGTGTGTGTGTGTGTGCATGTGTGTGTGTGTGTGAATGTGTGTGTGTGTGTGTGTGTGTGTGTGTGTGTGTGTGTGCGCGCGCGCGCATGTATGCGTGCATGCATGTATGTGTGTGTGAGAGAGAGAAAGACAGACAGACAGATGGATAGACAGACAGACAGAGACAGATAGAGACTGACAGACAGTGACAGAAAGACACAGAGAGAGAGTGAGTGTGTGTGCGAGTGTGTGTGTGTGTGTGTGTGTCTGTTGGTCTGTGTCTCAGTGTGTACGTGTCTGTTTGTGCGTGGGTGATGGCATGAGCCAAAGATCAAAATATATCCTTGTCACTTGTAAAACTGCATCACTAATCCATCATCATATGAAACATGATACAAGTTATTCCTTTTGTTATTCCCTTCCATAAATTCGCACCTTACCGAAACATAAGCAACAACACACAAAAACTATACACACATAATTACATAATAATCACATTCACTATAATTTCTGTGCCAAGACACAAATACATTGCTTCAGTTAGACTATTCCAGAAAATTATGCAGCATTCGTAGACTCCTGTTCCCCAATAACGCAGAAAACTTTATTGAAGTTTCAGTTTTGAAACGCAAAGTTAAGTGAAGAGACAAAAATACTTTTATACTTCTGAGAACAATGTAAAAAAAAATGTACAAGAGATACCCTTTCCCAAGAACTGAAACATTGTTGGAAGTTCATATATGAAATAAAAGTAAAAGAAGAAGAAAATAAATTAAGAACAAATTCAAATGAAACAAGAAAAAAAAAATTCTAAAACTGATACCCTCTTCCAAGAACAGAAAGATGTGTGTTATCAAATAATGATTTTTTAAAATGTTGATTCATGTAAGAGTGTTTCTGTAACAATTATGTTCTATGAATGAATAATACAATATAGCATGTTGGCTGAAGAGCTTTCTGCCTGGTTTGTTTGGTTTTTAAAAGAAAGTCCATCACTGACAGATACACTACAGCATGGATTGGCTAACTTCACTTACTATACAAATTACATTATTACAATTTGTTTGGAAGCAATTTAATTTCTTCCCAAAGTTTATCAATCTCAGTTTTTTAACTATCAAGCATTCCTGTAGTTATACTAGTGATAGGCAAAGAGTTCTAATCATTAATATTCTTGTGAACATGAGAGTTTGCATAAAACTGCTTTTAACAAACCAGTTATTTGATTCCATTTGATGACCACTGATGCATGAGATACAACATGGAAATAAATTGCTTATGGTTTGAGTATCATAACAGCCATGTCAAATTTGAAAGTTTTATATCACATCTACTCTTGCTCTTTGATATTCTAGACTTTCATAGGTTAAGACACTCAATTCAATTATTTGCTTGCTGAATCTTTTTTTCATTTGTTTGTTTTTTCTTTTTTCTATAGGTGTTGAATACTTTATGAAAATTGGGGACCAAATCACCCTGCTATATTATTCTAAAATTGGCCTTGTGCTGAAGTTTACAATAGTGGCACATTACATTTTTAGTTTGGAACTGAATGAAATAGGATAACCTGGAAATGTTCATTTTTTAATGGTTGCAGTGATATGCTGGTCAAAAAAGAGCATTATTATTAGCCATTACCCCCAAAATCTTTTTCAACTTTAGCAGCTTACAGATCACATTAATCCATGGTATATCTACAACTGAGGTTATTTTCACCAGTATGGACTATTACATATCTTTTACCTCTGAACTTTTAATTTACTAGTTTTTAATCCATCAGGCTAACTTACTGATACACAATTTCAAACACCAAAAAAAGAATGAAAAACTTTTGATTCTGGACTTCTGTTGATATTCAAGGAGTTGTGGATGACGGCCATTCCCCTAGCCCACCCCCATCCCTTTTTTGTCCCCCACCTCCCTTCCACCCTTCCAAAAGGTCTAAGAGACCTATTCAAAATCCTCAAGGACTGGGTACAACCAGTCACCATCATTTCATGACACTTTAGACTGGGTTTCAGTCTTTAGAATAATTCCAGATTTCTTTTCTACACTAATTTCATTTTGTTGGATAACGAATCAAAAGTGGCAGAAAAACACTTCAAATGTTTTATTAATCATTTTTACTGTTCATGGAAAGGAACTGGATAAAATGTTTGCAGAATAAACATTATTCACACTATCTATATGTGATGTTTTTTTTTCAACACGAGTGATGAATATTAATGGATGATTTATTACTGGCTGATTGACCATTTTCTTACAAGGGTTTAACATCATCTAACCCTGACTTCTACAATCTCACCACATCTGCCCCGTTCTGCCTTTTCATACTTCGAGCTAGCAGAGACTGTTAAGTAATAACTTTCAAACTGGAGCAGAATCTGTCTTAGCAGGGATAAACATTCATTTTGTCTCTTTGAATACCTCATGTAAGATGGTCAGTTCAGTCACATCAAAAACTGGGTGTGGCCTTCATCAAAGCAGATCAGATAATTTTCACAGGGAACAAAATACAAACATGATCTCTTCGTCAGAGCTTACCTGCATTTATCACAAGCGAGACAAATATCAAAATGATATTCTTCTCGTCGTCTGTCATTTTGTTCTTGTAGATATTCTTTAGTCTACAAGAAGATCAGAGTCGACGGTGGTAGCAGGCGATCAAATCATGACTTGCCAAGAGTGATCTCCCTTTTCTACGTATGCACAGAGGTTCCTTACAAAAACGAGTATGATGTTGAACGGACCAGTCACACAGACCCCTCCCCCGACTTTCTTGGAATGAAATAGGTTTAAAAACAAATAGATTAACGGCCAATTACCTTGTGTAAAAGAAATATGAATGGAGAGAAAGAGATCTATGAAAGGACAGTTTCGTGGGCCCTTGTCAATAACTGTTTTCCTTATGCGTAGGCCAGACATCTGCTAAGTCGTAGCCACGAGACCGTCTTCTTCAATCCTCTCATCATAGTTGTTAATTCATTTAGCCGTCAGCTTAAGATCATATCGTAGTGTGGCCTCAAAACTTAGCGGATGTGGTGTAGCATATATATGGACTAGTCCGCACGCAGTGACGCCTCCTTGATGAAACTGAAACTGAAACTGTTTTCCTAACAGTTGCTCAAACTTCATTTAATGTTCATCATAGCTGTTAGCCCGTAGACCCTTCCCCTTACCTCCGCGCCTGTCGCCCCTCCCACCTAAAATAGTACGCCCAACGGACGCGTACTATTTTTGCTCCCACCTCCCTCTCACCGTTTACTGTGTTGTGTCTGCAAAACCTCCCTATAGTCTTTCTCCCCCACCTCCACCCTTCCTCATCCCTCTTCCTCATACCTACCAAGCTTCACTTTCAGACCACAGTCTGTCTCTGTCCACATACACAAACAAAAACGCGCGCACGCAACACACACACACACACGCGCGCGCGCGCGCACACACACACACACACACACACACACACACACACACACACACACACACACACACAAATGGACTTGAATTTATCCCAGTCAGCTCGTTTATAATCAAATTTTGGGATTTTATCCCTTGTATCATCATGCAAAATTGTAAATCCTCTCAAGGAAATGGTAATTGGGAGGTGATCGCTACCTAAAGTGTTATTATGAACTTGCCAAGTACAGCTAGTCGCTAGTGATGGCGAAATCAAAGACAGGTCAATAGCAGATCGTTTGTGGCTAGGAACATCAGGCAATCTAGTTATGGTTCCATCATTTAGAAGAAAGAGTGCCGAGTCCGAAATATTCTCCACTAGACGATTGGAACTAAGCTTAGGGCAGCTACTATCCCAAAATGGGGCATGTTCATTAAAGTCACCGGCAACTAGCCACTTTTCATTTTGGGTACCCAGGGTACGTAGCCAGTCACTGTTACAATCATCAACACCTTTTGGGAGATAAACAGAAAGAACATTTAAAATTAATGAGTTATCAAATTTGACACAAGCTGCACAAGAGTGGATATTTGGCGCAGTCAGTGGTACTGGCGTTGAAATTGGATGGTAAGATAGCTTTTCATGTATATAGATGGCACAGTTCACTTTTCCTGTTTCGTCAGAGAGATGATACACTGGAGGGTAGAAGAAATGAGCGAGACGTGGTAAGTTCATCTTGGGCACATTTAGTGACTGAAGAATAAGCACTGTATAGGAGTTATTCTCTATGTGTTCTTGAAAGTTCGCGATATTGGTTGACACTGATCGACAGTTCCATTGGAAAATGTCTATTTTTGATTTGATGGTCATTGATACAGATGACATTCAAAAGCTAAAAAAAAAAAAAATAAATAAATAAAAATAAGAAGTCTCGATAAATACAAGTTAAACTTTGAAACAAACTACAAGCACAGCATTGGAAAGAAAAGAAAACACAAGATTTAATTAAACTACAGTTGTAGAGTGGTTTCAGTAATGGCGAATTGGAGAGATGCTATCACTCAGCTGCTAGAAGACGATCACGGGAACCAGTCGAAAAAGATGTCAGGTCTTCTCGGTGGGAAAGGCGGCATGGGCAGAAAGTGGTCCATGTGATAGTACCGAGGTCTCAGTCTGCCGTCCTGATGGCGTTCTCTTGGGATGTTCTGATGATGCCGCCTTTGTTTCGTCCAGAACAGGTAATGCAGATGGCGGCCGAGGTTGCCGGCAAAAACGCTCGAGCCTCTTGTGGAGGGATGAATGTTGTCCCGCATGTATTGTCTCTTGCTGTTGATGTTTTCGTGAGACACAAAGGAGACATTTTTGACATTGTGAAGACTTGAAAGGTTTGCAGCATTAAAAACTTCACGTTTGTTGTTGAGATCTGAGAGGCATGTTGGTGCTACCTTACTAACGACAATGCGCATTGTAGGGTGTTTCTTTTGGAGGTCTTTCACTAGGTTGATGAATATGTTTGAGGTAGCTTTTGGATCTCTTGATGTTTTAAGGTCATTTAAACCCATATGGAGTACAACAACATCATAATCTGGGAGAGTATTGTCAAAGAGCAGATCTTTGCATTCTCCGATAGTGTAGATCTTCTGGTTCCTGACAACAAGACCGTAGGCATGTCCTAAACGATCTCCGGAAACTCCATTCAATACAGAGTCATGCAACACTAGAACCTGGGGTAGATCTGATGTGCTGTCAGGTTTAGGTATGTTTGACTTGTTTGCTCCTGTTTGCTGCCTGTTTGTGCTCTGATGCGTGGGTTGGATGTCCCTGACGTTGGATTTAATCATTTTGAGGGCACTTTCTTTCTTTTTTTGTTTGTTTTTTGTCTCAATACTGTTTCCTCTGGGAATAGATCTTTCTTTTTCAAGCTGCGTGTTACTTTCGTCATCAAGTTTTACATCACTTTGTTTTCCGTCAGTGTTCCACAAACGAACTTTTTCCATTTTTTAGAACGTCTGAGTAACTCGGTCTGTTCATTTTGCCATCAGCTGAAAAAGTCTCTGCGGTTTTGAATTGAGAGGTAGGTATTGCAACAGTTGTTTGTGTAGAATGATGGACAGAGTTCTGGCTTGCTGGATTTTGTCTTGGCACTGGTTCGGGAGAGAACTTATTTTTCTCTTTCATGATGGCGCATAGCTGTTCGTATTGTTTTAAAATTGTTGATTTTAGATCTGAGACCGAGTCGCTCATTTTTAGAAAAAAGATATCTTGTTTTGTTTTAATGTCCTGGAGAACCCAGATATTGATAAAATGTATTGGAACTTTTCTGAATCGGTCTTGAAAGCTGCAACCGAGGCAATTCCAAAATTTAGTCAGACAAAATCCTCTGAACATGCTGGCAAGGTCTGGTGGACGGAATCCTGCAAAGATGCTGTTAATAAAAAGAAATCAAAGTTCAAAATACACGCAAAAGACAAAAAAGTAGATGATTTACTCCCCATGAAACGGGCAAAAAATGAAAGTACTAGGATTATAGAGAAAGCCAAAAGCGATTACTGGTCATCATTTTGTGTAAATGAAGTTAATGATAACAAAGATTTTAAAAAGGTATGGACAAAGATACACGAAATGAAACATGGAATACATTTACCCGCTTATCCAATCACCTTAGGGCATGAACAATTCCCAACATCAGCTCAAAAAGCTGAACTGTTTGCTGATTTTTTTGCAAAAAATAGCTCCAAAATTAGTCTCTCAGACAAGTGCAGAACTTTGAGGGAAGACCAGTCAAATAACCATATCTATTCTGACCCAGAAGAAAACAACGAACATTATTTAAATGCAGAAATAACATTAGAAGAATTAAGAAATGGTATATCGTCATTGCCAACAAAGAAAACATCAGTTGGTTTAGATGCAGTCTCAAACAAAATGTTAAGGAACCTCCCAATCAATTTTACAACATTTCTGTATACCATTATGAAAAAATGTTGGATAGATGGGAAGACTCCGTCTGTTTGGAAAGATTCTGTCATTGTGCCCATTCTCAAGCAGGGCAAACCCAACACTGATATTAATAGTTATCGTCCTATCGCTCTCACCTCTCATACTGGTAAACTAATGGAAAAAATTGTATTAAATAGACTTACTTATCATTGTGAAAAAAACGGACATATTCCTACTGCTCAGGCTGGGTTTAGAAAAGGCCGATCGACTGTTGATCATCTTGTAAAGCTTACAACTCAGATAAAACGTCAATTTGCCCGGAGAAAAAATGTACTTGCAACTTTTTTCGATGTCAAAAAGGCGTATGATCAAGTCTGGCATGAGCGACTTTTGTACAAACTTAAAATGATAGGTCTCTCTGGTCACATTTATGATTACTTCAAAGAATTTCTGGCTAACAGAACAATTCAAACAAAAATAGGAAATACATATTCTAACAAGAGATTTGTGGAGATGGGCATCCCTCAGGGTTCTGTAACTGCCCCTTTGCTTTTTAATATCCTAACCCATGATCTCACAAAAAGTATTTCTAAAAATTCCAGTTTAGTTCAATATGCTGATGATGTATGTTTATGGATGAATGTTACTTTAAAAAAGAACACACCTTTAAGGTCAATTACATACATGAAAAAATTATATCAAAGGGACTTAGACAGTATCGCTAGATTTATGTTTGAGAATGGGTTATGTCTGTCTGCTGAGAAATCTCATATGATGCTTTTTGATGCTGGTGGAAGTTTTCATGATCTCCCTACTTTTGAGATGGATGACACTGTGCTTACCTACACATCTTGCATAAAGTTTTTAGGTGTACATCTTACTTCAAAATTATCATGGAACACACACATTGAATATATCATAACTCAAGCAAGGAAAGCTCTTAATCTTCTTAAAGTTGTGAGTTACCAGAATTGGGGACAGGATACGTGCACTTTAATTCATTTATCAAATTCTCTGGTTAGGACAAGGATTTCGTATGCACAGGAAGTATATTTTTCAGCTCCTAAGTATCTTCTAAAAAAGTTACAAAGCACAGATTGCAAGGCATACAGAATAGCCCTGGGAGTTCCCCTTTACGCTTCCATTTTAGGGACATATCATGAAGCTGGCGTTTTGCCCCTGGATGCTTATCGAAAATTAGCTTGTGCTAAATACAT
>CM065734.1:59190173-59267673 GCA_033310375.1 Conus canariensis
TTACAAATCACACCCACTCATCCACCCACCCGCCCATGCACACACACAGAATAATCCACACACACACTCATATATAATATAGGGTAGCATGGGGTAAAACGCCCCCCTTAAGCAAAAAACGCTGCAACTTTCCTTGTTGAAGGCACAGAGAAATGCAAGTAGGCTCAGACTCTGGAGAAATGCCTATGCTACAAACTGCCACTGACACAAATTGATACAAATAAAAGAAAAGTGCTGAAAAATGAAAAAAAAAATTGGCGTTCTTGCCCCACACACGGGGCAAAACGCCCGAACACATGGGGCAAATCGCCCATAGTAGGCGTTTAGCCCCATGAGTGTAGGCGTTTTGCCCCACAATTAAAACTTACGGGAAACCATCAAAAACTGCCACCACTAAATAGTTGAAGGAATTATATGCATGTTTTGTACAGCTTTCATGTCCTTCAGCTGTTAGTATCATGTCCGACAGATCAGTCATCTGAATAACAGTTGGGGCTGATGAATGTAGGAAGTCCTTCAGTGCATTCTCATGGGCCAGTGACGGCAGGGCTGGCATTCGACCCACACTTCTCCTGGTCTGCTGCAACTGTGTGGTTCACAGCAGATGATACAGGGCCAGTCCTCCTCTTCCTCACTGGTATTATCCTCAGCTGTCGCTGGCCTTTCCTTTCTCTCCTGTCCAGTCTTGGCCTTGCTCCTCTTGTTTCCACGATTGTTTTCTTGGCTGATTTCTTCTCTGCATGCTTTTCTGCCAGAGCAGCTTTGTATGGCGATGAGGTCAGCAGTGCTGCAGACTCTGTTTTTCTCGATCTTGGCCTCTTCACTGGCAGCTTTGGAAGAGGGGATAGGCCGTGGATGGTTTCCCTTATACCCTCAGAGGTTGCTGAGGCAGAGAGCTGCTCCTTTTGGACTGGAGAGTGAAGGTAAGATGCGGCCGTAGTCGGGGTGTTTGGTTCTTCCGCATGCGTTGATGGTTCTCTAACTTGAGGCAGATCACAATTGTGGTGGCCAACATTGTGGCCAACGCGGGTAAACTGGACGGTCAGGTGTGGTGCGAGTGGTTAGTTTGTGGAGTTTCCATACCGTTGTACCACCTGGTGCTGGTTATCTGTCACCACAACGGACCTGTTGAGAACTTTGCTGGCTGTTATGATCTCCAACTCCCCGGCAGGGAGGACGGCTCTGCCATGGCAGTGATCCATTTTTCCAAGGCGGAATACCACAGCCATGCAGATAGATCAGCATTGATGGTGGGCATAATCATTGTAGTGGTCACGCATGTAGTTCTTCATCTGGCAACAGTCTGGTAGAGGTTTCGTTTTCTGCTGGAAAGTCGTCTGTTGAACAGTCTGCACTGGGTGGCTGGTGGAAAGGGAAATGTTCTCACTGGAGGCGTCATCTGTTGTTTCTGCTCATTTGTGATAGGAGGGCTCCTCTTCTTGCTCATCTGTTACCAGTGCCCCTTCGTGGTCGGCGTCAGTGAAGGCGTTGGGATCAAACGGCCACAGACCGCAGGTCTTGAAGCCGTGGACGGCTCTTTCAGGCAAAGCTGTCCTCAGGAAGGCCTTTCCAGAAAGACCAGCCTTGTCATAGATCGAGATCCGTCGTCCTGGATTTGACACCATCCAGCTGTCAGCTTCAGCGTTGAAAGCACTCTTCAGAGGCTTGAAAACAGGGTCTGTCGAACGGTTGTAGTTTGTGCCTGCTGTGACGGGACAGAGTTAGCAGTTCTATTCTATGCTCTCAACAAAACTCTATTGCTTCCAGAGCCTTGTGGCTATGGTGTCCGTCCAGCAGAATGAGGTGAGGGTCATGGCGAGAGCAACCAGTGACCATCGCGAAATGATAGAGCCATTTTAAGAACAGTTCAGAATCTGACCATCCGCTTCTGGTGGTGCGTCTTTCAGGAGTGTGTCCACCATTCGCTTTCTAGGAAAAATAGACACAGGTGGCAGAAAAAACGCCTGCTGCGCTGCAGGCACACACGACCGTCATCAAAGTTCCACGTTCAGCACTCGTGGCTTTCCCGACCTGCCACATGCCTTTCGAGGCCAGTGTCTTCTTGGGCTTTTACACGCTTGTTAATCCAGTCTCATCCATATTCCAAATTCAGGATGGTCTGTAATCATGATTTGCCAAGCATTCTCTGTACAGTTGAAAAACAAAACAAAAAAAAACTGATGCACATGAGGCTTGTTGAAACCTACAGCGCGAGCTAAGCTAGCTGCCTGAAGCTGCCGAATGCTTAGTCCATGGCGCATGAGAAAACCCTGCACCCAGTCTTGTCGTGCCATTCGTGACTCCTTGTTGAATGGGTGGCTGATCCCCACTCTTTCTGCGACATCAAAGGCAAGACGTTGCATGTCCCATATCTTCAGACCAGAGAGTCATCTCTGCATGTCTAGAACATGGGCCTTCAGCTGTGACTCCGCGTCAGATGGCAGGCCACTGCGATATCTTCCAAAATTCAGCGTTCCAGTTTCAGTCACTTGACGGTCCCTGTGACGCCGAAGAGTACGTGCAGGAACACCAAACTCTTTACTGGCTCGAACCAGGGGAATTCCCTCAGAGATGGCTTTCAGTGCTGCTCCCAAGTTGTGCTGGCTATACTTGCTCCTCTCAGATTTCCTTTGGTAGTGTCTCACCATTTTCATCTGCAAAAAAACGTAAGCAACAATTTCAGTGTTGTCGTCACCACAAAACTAGTTCCATGCAAGCATACATACCTAGACACTCAGATGCATACATTCATAGAAACACGCATGCTCAGGCATACACACATACAGACACACACAAGCAGACACACACACACACACACACACACACACACACACACACACACACACACACACACACACACACGGTTAGGTTGTGAGGTATTTTTTGGGAAAAAATGAAGAGCATCATTATGGGGTATACATTGTGAACAATAATGCTGCCATAACTCCTTTCAGATTCATGTCTTGCTGGTTTTTACTGTATCTATAGGAGGTGTTGATAATAATAACAGTGGTCAGCAGTAAAATTAAGAGAAAAAAATTGGCCACCATTATGAAGTATTATGCATAATGAATATTCATTATTTTCTAGAGGGTACCCCATAAGTCTAGCACAGAAAATATTCGCACTTCATGTTTTGATTTAAAGTATTTGATAGTAATCGGCTCCTAGTCCTAGATCGTTTGAAACTTCGCTTCTCTTTCTTCTATGGCTGCGTTTGTTGAGCTGCCAGTGAAAGCTACTTATTACCAGCTATGAGGTCAACCCTGCTCTTGCAAACAATGTGATTACGGTGCTGCTATAAAATCCAAATATAGAGAGATAGAATCATTTATATCTATTTAAATATTTGGTAGTTTTGAAATTTACAAAAGTTTCATTGATATTCACAAAAGCAAACAAAAGGAAAGCTACCCAGATAATGTTGATAATTTCATATACCCATAGTTTTAATTGAATTATTTTCACAAATGAAATCTTATTCTTAAACTGGATGCTTTGTCTCTCAGCAGAGCTGTTTCATGTCTATAGCAGCTATAAAGCCTTTGAAACACAATAATACTTTGAGAAGTTTTACATACGTGTATTTCTTTGCATTTTGCTATTGACATATAGAAGTAGAAAAGTCAACTTTTTAAAAATTCAAATCAAAATAATGAGTAGTTCAATGAGACGATGAACCGAGGTCGTACGTGCAACATGCACTCAACGCACGTAAAAGAACCCATGGCAACAAGAGTTGTACCTGGCAAAATTCTGTAGCAAAACACACATCTGCAGGAAAACATATCCACAAGCATACAGGAAAAAAGGGTGGCGCTGTGCTACAGCGACGCGCTGTCCCGGGGAAAGCAGCCCGAATCTTTGTGATATTTGTTGTGTACATGTAAGCTAACTGGTATCTACGAGATGTATAGGACATTTTGCAAATGTAATAAGCTTCCATGCATGTGATTCAACTTGCCTCTTTATCTCAGTATGTGTATGCCTGCACACATCCACACATGTAGAAATCTGGTATTGATTATTAGACCACTCATATCATGCTACTGATTGATATTCAAACCCGTTGTGATGCGTTTCACCGGCTGTATGTCAGTACGGCGAAACCGTACTCTTTTAGGTGTATGTGTGCAAACTTGTAAGTGCGCACGCGCGCGCGCACGCGTGTGTGTGTATGCGTGTGTGTGCGTGCGCACGTACGCACGCGCGGGCGTGCATGTGTGTGTGTGTGTGTGTGTGTGTGTGTGTGTGTGTGTGTGTGTGTGTGTTGAAGTTCTAGTGTGTGTGCCTGAATGCACGCACGTGTGTGTGTGTGTGTGGGGGGGGGGGGGGGGGGGGGGGGCGTGTATGGGCGTGTGTGTATGGGCGTGCATCGTTATTGCTGTTCCTCTTGTTGAAGTTGGTGCGTGTGTGTGTGTGTGTGTGTGTGTGTGTGTGTGTGTGTGTGTGTGTGTGTGTGCGTGTATTCTTGTATGCAAACATGTGTGTGTTGGGATGTATGTGTATACATCATAGGTGCACACACGTGTCTGTTCGCTAGTGTAAAACGGATCTGGCTGTGCTGCGGCGTTGAATGCAATGTGTGTAGTTTTGTCAATTCAATGCTATTTCCCACCTTTTTGTGTCAGGAGATGAAACTGTGTTTTGAATGTTGTTCAGCAGTCATTCCTGGACAAATTGTAGAGGTGTGTGTGTGTGTGTGTGTGTGTGTGTGTGTGTGTGTGTGTGTGTGTGTGTGTGTGTGTGTGTGCGCGTGCGTGCGCGCGCGCGCGCACACACACACACACATGAGTGGGCACACACGTGTGTGTGTTGCTGTGTTTGTGTAGGTATGAACATACATGAATTTACGCATGCATACACGCGGATATATGAGAAAGAGAGGATGGGTTCACCTAAACATACACATACACCTAAACATTGTGAGCATGAAACAGAGGGAACATATGTTCAGGAGTGGCTGACTGTGAATGCAAGCCAAATTTCAATACTGAGCTTCCATTCAGTGAAGAAGATACACAAATCACGCTGAGCGCTGGCCAAAACGCATGGCTATGTCTATTCATTCTGTCACGGGGGAAAACGACATACTCGAGTATGTTTTCTGAGACCGCAGGATTATTATGGTGTATAGAAATGTGTTCTTTACACACTTTGTAGTGTCAAAGCTTCGAAAACACAGCCCAATAAGATCTTTAGAAATGGCTGTACTCCCGACTGTGGGAAAGCACAGGCTAAGAACGTCTTCGTTACCAGCTCTGCCCTGCGGCTAATGAAAACAGAAGGAAATGAGAAAGGAAAGAATGAAGATTTCATACATGCGATAGGTTCGTTACTGTATGAATATCCCCATGTTAGTGTTTTTGTCATTTGTGTCACGTCAAGAACAGTCACATTTATCATGTGTATCACAGTGCTCCGACTAAATCAATCACTGCAGTCTGCTCCAAGATCGAAACTTCATCTGTTACATAGTTCTCTTTATGACAGGAATTTAAGTTTATGACCATAGAGATTTACAATGTACGTTTAATGAGCAGGATGCAAAATGAATTATAAAACACCTACCTCACAAGTTGAATAGCGAGATCAGCCAAATGGCGGAAGGTCCACTCGATCAGAAACACGCCGAGGATGCTGCTCCGCTTTAAGGATGTACGGCTCATGCGCAACACTCACAAGTTTGTAAGCGTGATGCCAGTATCACAGAATGATATTAACAGGGGATATGTTCACACACACACACACACACACACACACACACACACACACACACACACACACACACTACGCCTCGATTCTGAACCACAGGACTGTAAATGAAGAATAACGGTCATTGCTGCTGCCCATGGACAAACGTTGGACCTTAAAGCGTCCTGATAGTTAAGGCCTGCGATCACTTCTAACTGTCGGTGTAGATTAGGTTCATAGTCTGCACCTTTTGAATGCATGAGAAAGCTGGCTAATAAAGCAATAATTATGTGAGTAACTGTGATTCTCAGAGGAGCACGTTGCCTAGTTACTAACATCATCCAGAAGAGAAAGAGGTGCAAACGGCAAACAAATAAGACGAAAAACTCCAGAAGAGTAGACAACTGGATTTAGTTTCCCAGCCTGCTTGAATATTGAACAGCACATGCCTAAATTCCAAAATGTTTCCCTTCTCTTCTCAGTATTTTGCTTCCTGAGAACAATGATGAAAATAAATTAATATGCCATACAAGTAACAAAAAAAATAAAAAAAGACACAAACATATCTTTTGAATCATCGTTGACATTGTTTCAACAATTACACCCCGACGCCATAATTTACTTCTGTTTACAGAAAGCATGCGCATAAATGACGTCATCTAATTATCTCCTGCCTGGCAGAGAACGAGAGCAAGCTGATCTGTGTGTGTGTGTGTGTGTGTGTGTGTGTGTGTGTTTTCGGTTACCTGGGGTTGTGAGGTAGTGTGTCATAGCTTTTGCCGGGGTTATGCGGTAGCGACAATTTGTGGGGTACTATTTCCCTACACCCCGCAACTTTGACCCTACAAACTGTTGCCAAATGCTATGGGGATGTTGCTGATGTATCTATTTCATCTACTCCAGAAGAACGTTTTCCTGCTAGGATCAACACACACACACACACACACACACACACACACACACACACACACACACACACACACACTTTCTTAAACTTTCTTCTTGATTTTCAATTTCCTGCATTTCAAATACTACTTTGCGTTGATTCAAAATCAGTCCTACAAGCTCTAAAATTTTCGAATACAAGTGTGAGAGCAGAACTCATATCAGAAGTCTACCACTTAATTCATTTTTTGCATTTACGTGGTTCCTATGTCGATTTTTGTTGGGTTCCATCACACTGTGGATTATCTGCGAATGAAAGGGTAGACCAATTAGCCAAAAAGGCTGCTATCACTGAGACTGATTTAACAAAGCTATGCATTCCTTCATCCTTACATGAGAGTTATAATCTTTTAAAAGACGTATCCTGGAACTCTATTTCAAATAAGCGAAAAGGCACCAGTAACAAAAAGGGGATATTATTTAACAAGATATCAGACAATAAAACAGGTATCAAGAATCTCTACCAAGAGTGGATTTTAAAAAGTTTGATTTTTAGATTGAGGCTTGATGCCTTTAAAACCAAATTCTGTAAACATGTGACTTGCATTTGTGGCCAGCAAATCACTCCGTTCCATCTACTTTTTTTGTGCGATAGAATGAAGCCCTACTTGCCTGCTTGGTTGTTGAACACTGAACCGTCGATGTCAGCCTTTGAAGACGTCATCTCCAACGAATCAAACATTTTTGAAGTTGTTCATGGACTGATTAAGAGCCCAATTGGACATTTACTTTAACGTCTATGTTATTTGCCCCATCCTGGTGTTAGTTGCTTATTTAGTGTCTCTTTCAAAGTTTTGGATTCAGTTATGTGGAGTTTTTTTTTTTTTTTTAATTATTATTAATTTTATCTAGGCCTAATTGCATTATACATACCTACGTACGCCCAAAATCAACACCAACCGTTCGCATGCATACACCCAAAAACACCACATGCACACACACATAACACTTACATACTGTCTAATATCACTGTTAGGTGGATAGACGTTAAATTAAAGAACACACACACACACACACACACACACACACACACACACACAAATACACACACACTCACCAGTCGTCACTTACCTAATTTACGATAAAACCAAGTATGGGGCAAAAGGCCCAATGAACGGGGCAAAAAGCCCACCCTAGGCGTCTTGCCCCGGTGAAGGTGTGGGCGTTTGACCCCCACACTGACCTACTGTGAACAGAACGGTCAGACAGCGGGAAGGTGGGGAAACAAACTGGCGCCAGCATCACTAGCATCGAGTTGAAATATTCTCAATCAGGATGAATACAAAGCTTTTCCATTTCATTTGTTACATGTATGAATATACTTAAACTGAATACATATAAGAAATTACTGAAAACAAGCCCAAAAGAAGCAAATAGGTCTGTAAAACCTACCGTTTACTTGGGAGTTCTCTTTCTCCTGTCAGAAGCGTCTTCTCTGCTCAGGATTCAGGTCAAGTATCACGTGGTTTGCTACATCGCATGTTCTCCAAAACACGGGGGATGGGCGTTTGACCCCACCTAGGCGTTTTGCCCCATGCTGCCCTACAAACAAGCTTTCTGAACCGGATTTCATCGAAAGTTAAGTTTTGATTCAGGAGTTTGATGGAACTGGACCGAAAGTGTTTTTAATTCTGTTTGTTTTGAGTTTCGGAATTTGGAATCCAGATGGTAGAACATTGCAGTTTTTTGAAAGAACATGAGAACTGTCGGCAGCAATGTTCACAGCTGTTTGTATGACACGACATTTATACAATTATCTAACTGTCCTTGTTTTTCACCAATAATCTTTCCACATGTATTCACCACTCTGTTTAAAATGGTTTTGTTTTTCACACTAAGATTTCCAAACCAGCATAAAAAGCCAAAGGACAGCACTGATTCTACAAAATAACGTTAAAACATATTTAAGATATCCTTTTTAACAGCAAGAGACCGAAGTTTCTTAAGACAGTATATTCTAGATTGGCATTTTTTGAAGATAAATTGAGTAGCCTATTTGCACTGAAATTCGGCTTATCATCTAAAATAGTACCAAGATACTTATATTCACTTACACGTTCCACTTAGGTGTTTTCGATGTAGGCCTACGCGTGAGGGGCAGGAGCTGGGTTTCTTCGAAAATCAGTTACCATCTCCTTCGTCTTACTAACACTCAAATCTAGACAGTTCTCTTTGCACCATGTACTTCATGAGCGAGAGAGAGAGAGAGAGAGAGAGAGAGAGAGAGAGGAGAGAGAGAGAGCTGGGGGTGGGGGTGTCCTGTGCGCTGGACGTATAACTGCTGAACAGATTTCGAATGAAATCAGCCTGATTTTGTTTCAAACTGATTAGCCGTACATGCCATTGTTTCCTCTATGTCAAAACTAACCTATAGTCTACATACACAATAAACAGTAGACGTCAATGAAATAAACAATATTGATCTTTTTCTCTTTTTTTTCTTCCTTTTTTCTTCTTTGTTCTTTTCTTTTTTTTCTTTTTTTGTGTGTGCGTTTTGTTCCATCGCGCGCACATCGCTTTTGATGCAGAAAGGGGGATACCAATCAGTCCTTAATTGATTCATGATTACTTTGATCGATGACGTCAGATTTGTGCCGTTAATCTGTTTGTACCCGTTAGCAACGGTGATTCCCGTTAGCGATAATACACGTGTGGGAATCGAGAGGTGGAGAAGAGAGGAAAGGGGTGACGATCGTGGCAAGGGGAAAGACGTGGCCACGGGTAGCTGTGGGGATGGTGGCAATGCCGGACGAATACAAACTTTCAGTCAGACAAGCTCAGACTCACGTGGTGGGGTGGAGGGGGGGGGGTTAAGGGTCGGGAGGGGGTGTCTCCTTTTCCTACCCTTCTTTGTATTTCATACATTGATATCTGAGTCATTAACCAACGCTTGGATTATTATAATCAGACAACAAAACGGTGGGGTTATTTTTGCTTGTCCAAGAAAGACAATTCGCTCTGCCCACGTGATCTGACGTCACAAGATGGATTCACTCACAGGGCGGAACTGTGGGCCATTCGGATATTACATACATATTTACTATGCGACCAGGACACTCTTTGGACCATAATTTCTGATGTGCAGTATCTCAGTGTAAGTTTCCACTTGTCAACCTGACCTTACTCCATCGTTCTTTGTCTGTTTGGTATCGCCTTCCCGTTCACTATTTGATTCCGACCCGCCATTTGTTGTCTCTGGCGTTAGCAACAGAAGTCGCCTTCACTCTTTGTCGTGAGTGATGGTTCTCTCTGAGAGTCAGGGTATAGACTGAAAATTGGTGCGATCAGATTAAACTGGTCTTCTGTTATACGATTGGTCGTGAGTTTCGTTGAAATGAGTGACTATGTGTATTTTTATTTTTTTTTATTTATAAATGTGCGATGCATTCATATGATTTTGTTGTTGTTACATTTCATTTTATATGAAAAAGTTCCCACTTACACTGTATAGCCTATAGTGTAACTCTTTGACTTGAAACGAAGTAATGATTCACACATGTATTACTTAGGCAAGGAATAAATGAAGAAGTCAAATGAATGTGTTGATAAAACATTGGTACATTCTCATTTTTCCATGAGATCTGGTCCCCTTTCCGTAGGAGAGTCTTTAGGAGACTGAGTGCAAAGGGAGGCAAAAATTGTAGATTTTTGAGAATTCTTTAAGACTAATACTTAATAGAGTGCTATAATGTGCTTCATTAGAAAAAAACAAACAAAAAAACAAAACAAAAAAAAAAAAACAAAAGACAAAGAGAATAATGAAAGTTTTACTTAGGCCATGATATAATAAACCTAAAAAATCGTAATCACACAATATTTCTGACAGGAATTCTTATCATTTGATTAATAATTATCTTTGTTGTAGTGTAAAACAGTCCAAAGGTTTATCCAGTTGATTTTATATGAAAAAAAGGAAGAAGCAAAGAGAAAGAAAAAAAAAGTAAATAGGAAGTGTAGCATTATGAATCAAAATGATGCAAAGAATTTAAGATAAGTATGCAGTTAAGTATGCACAAAAAAGTGCCCAAGGTACATGTAGTCAAACTTATATAAGGTTCCATGTGATGACTCAGGCATAAGTTTGTAAAAGTTCAGGCACTCAGACAAGGATTCAATCCTTTTGCACCAGAGATGACAGATTCATGTATCAGCAAGTACAGTCCATTCCAAGCTACCATTAAACTTTTAATCAGTCGTTTCATCTGCCATGGCACAGTCATGGCAGGGAAGGAGAAAAATGAGAAAAAATGACTGAACTGTCAGAACAATTAGATATTTGATGTGTAGACAGGCACATTGAAACAGTCATTTAGTGTATTATTAAAATGGTAACCTGTAAAGAAGAAGTGGATTAATATTTTAATTGGCTGTTGTATTTGATTGGGAGTCAGTGGAGTTCTTTTAAAGTAGGTGTGTATGTTTATCTTTCTGTCCTTCTTATTAAAATCAAACGCTGTAGAACTGTGTGCACCTTTGGTATTGTGCAACCATGAAATTTAATGATCAGAAAGTTTAAAACAAAACTATATTTGGCCATTTAAAAACTTTACATGAGATGTTGACATTGTGGATATATGTATATGTATCTGAATGGCAGGAATTCTGGCTGCTGATAAAATATGTTTCACAGAAAAATCTTTCATAAGGTCTGTTCCGACTGGAGAACGTGGTTTCATATTGCGCTGTCCTTGTTTAGTTCATTCTGATTCTTCAGCAGCGAAAGGAATGCCTCACTCCAGTTCATCAAAAAATGAGTAACAAAGTGCATACAACTAATTTTATGGAATCACAGAGTTATCTGTTTGTTCTCACTTTGGGGGTGAGTTTTTGGTTTCATTTCATTTTCAAGTTGTTAGACTAGCTCATGGAAGTGTGTCTGAACATACTTTACAATAGACCATTCAGACAACAAAGCAGTGATCTTGCTGTTCATATTGGACTGTTGGAGGAACAACGTGTTGCTCTTTTCAGGCTTTCTGTGAATACCATGCTGTCACATTTCCTGTTGGCACCTTGCTGCAATGGTGAGAACACCATCTTGTTGTCGGGTAACCCCCGCCAACACAAGCGCAGGCTGCTCCTTCACGTCTTGTTATAAACATCCCCCTACCCCAGTTTTTTTTTATTTATTAACATTCGGAAGATGGAAAGCAACCTCTCATACCCCTCATGTTTATGTGTACTTTCAGGCTTGGAAAATATTGAGAATCAGTTTTCAGGCCTGGAACATTCTGAGAATCAGTTTATGGACCTGGTCTCTCAGTCCACTGGCAGTCCTGTGCATAGTTAAGGACTGTGACAGTTGGACTGTGGTTATAACAGAAAGTCTAATAGTTGTAACACTTCCTGTTCTCCTTTGTTTTCTCGTCTTTCGTTTTGTCTACCTTCTCGCCATTCTTTTACCTACCCCTGCATTTTTCTCTCTCTCTTCTTCCTCCCCTTCGCATTTCCTTTGCACTGTGATGTAGGTGTGGAGATTTTCGGCATAGTACACAGTTACATTTCACAAGAGCCTTTTTTTTTTTGTACCATGATAGTGCTTGCACATGAAAAAACAGCTACAATTCTAATGCCATTGGAAGTCACTGAAGTTCCCTGGTAACTTCATGCATCTCAAGACATGGAAACCAGAACATCTAGGAAATGTACAGCAGCAGTGACTCTATACTGCTTACTAAGTGATAGTGATTTTTTTTTTCAGTGAGATGGGGCTTGGTCCTAAAGAGAGAGAAGCAGTGCACCCCAGCTTGAAAAAATATGATTAATACATGTCAGTTTGATCTCAATGTTTTACCGGAGTAGTCTCCCATCTGCTTGAGACCGAACGTCCCAAGTCTCTGATGCGTGATTTAGAAAGACACAAGGACACTCCAGTGCTCTATGCAGTGTTGGTTCTTTCTGTTTGCTGACTAAGATGATTATAAAAAGGGTATTGTTAAGATCTTTCTGTTTGCTTACTAACATGATTTTGAAAAAAAATGGCATTGTTAAGATCTTTCTGTTTCCTTACGAACATGATAAAAAAAAAAAAAAAAAGGGGGGCGTTGTTAATGAAAAGATTAGTTTGAAGTTACTGAAGTTCTAATCAATTTTTTTTTTTCCAAAAGCTTATAGTAGTTTTGAAAAAAAAAGGAGTAGTCTGGATGCTGGTCTAAAAATGTTCAAAGATCAAACCTTTGTTTATTTAAGAATGGTATGATTATAGCCTGCTTAAGCTTGTTCAGGAGCTATCTGTGGAAAGGAAAAAAGTAGAAAAAAAAAGAAGTTAGTGATAGATTTGGCTGAGAGGGCTGACAATGACATGCGCTGCTCCATGAAGGAGGTTGAGAACAGTATTGCTAGAGCATACATTTGAACATTTTTTAGTTAGAAGAATGAGAATGATGAATTTAATGAAGGATAAATACTCCATTACAACATATTGGGTTCAAAAAGGGTCAACGTCCAGTGTATCTGGGATCTTGATGTGAAATTGTAGGACTGGAACAGCTCTGAGTCAAGATTTGTCACTGACGCATTGGACCCAATCAGGAGAAGATATCATTGGAACACTGTAGCAGTTCAGAAGCAAGAATGTCAGAGAAGATTTGAAGGAATATTGTGGGGTGAAGACGGAACTCAATGGATACAGAAAACACAGTGTTCACAGACAGAGCACTGAAATAATTATAGCACTGCCTGCCATCTTGGAGATACTGTCTTGTGAATGAGTTCAGTTGTTACTCGCCTCAAAATCTAGTTTACCTGTTAAAATTCAGTAAATAAATAGTTAAAAACTATCAAGGCCGCTGGCAGCTCTGGTCTGTTGGGAGTTGAACAGAAGAGGTGGTAAAGAAATTTGTAGAAGGTTGTAATGGTGGAATTAGCATTGAAATCACAAGTTGACAGTGAACACAGATTTACATGTACTCACGATCACGCACACATGCTCGCATGCATGCATACACATAAACGTTCACACACACACACACACACACACACACACACTCTCTCTCTCTCTCTCTCTTATCTTGTCTCTCTCTCTCTCTCTCTCTCTCTCTCACTCTCTTTCACACACACACACACACACACACACACACACACACACACACACACACACACACACACACACACACTCGCTCACACTGACACACAAAGGCATGTAAAAAAGAAAGACATTTGTTCTATGCAAATTGTGCAACATCATTCATGATAATTATTGACTGGTTTTCCCCCTACACATTTCTGAAATGTTAGGTTTGAGTGGCTTTTCAGAGGGTATGGCGGCTAAATTGAGTTTATTATTTATTTATCTTCTCAAGCTTTAAAGTGTATGGTGGCTGACAGCATGTTTACAGCAGAGTAGAAACACCAGTTTCATAATGGTATACTATGAATCTCACACTGCAGGGGTGGATCAGAGTGGACTGGGGGTTTTAGGAGTTCTGAGATGCACACACATACACACAGACACACACACACACACACGCATGTGCATGTGCGCATACACGTCCACATACACACTCACGTACACACACACAAGCATACACGCACACATGCACTCGCAGATACACACTCAGACATACACTCACTTCCTCCTGACACTATTCTAAAAAATTATAAAAAAAGAGATTCAAGGGAAAAAATGAAACATGTCATCAGCAAGTACTACCAGTATTGTGGATAGTGTGTGGCTTATGCATTGCACCCCCACCCCCCACACCTTCCTCCACCCACCTCCCCCCACTTCCACCCTACTGTCCCTATCCTCCTTTTTGGCAAGTGTTCTCTGGTAAATGAGAATTCTCCCCCCTCTCCCACTCCCCCCCTCCCCCCCACTCCACTTCCTCTGTCCCTCTCCCCTTAGACAACATCAGCGTAATTCATTCACTGCACTAGGTTCTAGTTCTGTCCCCATACCCCCTCCTCCTACCATCCTCCCCCTTCTCTTTATCATCCCTCACTTATCCTGCCTCACCACTGCCCTGCTTATCTTCTTCCGCCATACGCTACAACTTTTGGGTCATGTAGAATTTGAAAAATGTTTAGATTCCTTTCCTCTTGGGTGAAGCATCTGCCCTGGAATATGTATTTTGACAAGTCCCTCCTTTTTTCTGCGTTCAGCATTTTTCTTCAGTTTGGTTTATTTATTTACATATGTGAACAGACACTTACTTGATGATCAGTTTAGTATTCCATTAGTTTACTTTGTTTATACATGAATTCCTGTGTTTTCAGTGGCGTGTTTTCATCTGTCAAACATGGATTTTCACTTCCAAGTGAAACCAGTGAACGGAAGAACAGCTATTCCAGATAAACAGCTTGTACCCTGATGCGCAGAGAAATCACAGCCATCAAAACATCCACAGAAAACTGCAGCTGAAAAAGAGAAAAAGAAAAGATTTGTTGTCACCAGAAGCGAGAGGCATCAAAAGCATCACCATGGGGAACAAGTTTGGCTGTGGCAAAGCTGCCTTGGACCCAGACTCAGCATGGAAACTGCAGAACAAAGAGATGGCTGAGAACCCCATGTACAAGTTTGCTGATCTGGCCAGAGGGGGCAAACTCATCAAAATCTACGAGGACCACGGTCCAGAGCGCGTCAAGGAGGTTGCCCGCACAGAGATGGCCAGTTACTTGTACAATGGGGGCAAAGGAGGGCACATCAGTAAGCTGGACTATCTCCAGTGGTGTGAATTTATGAAAGCCAAAGCCAATGTGAGTATTCTGCATTTTTTGCATGTATCTTAAGAAAAACTGAGCAAGCTAAAAAGGTACTCTTAATATTTACCTCTTCCAAAAAAGGAGGCAATGTTTTATTTGTCAGTTTCTTTGTCTGTTGGCAAGATTATGCAAAAATCACTGAACTGATATTTTTTCGGAGCTTCATGCAAAGATGTGTCACTAAGGACTAACTTGTTAAATTCTGTTGTACTGTGATGCAGATCAGATCAAAGGGCAAATTCAGGATCTGTTTGACTTTAGCGGCAGTCTCCCCAGGGGCCTTCTGGTTTGTTATTTGTTGGTTATGTTTTTACATTATTCTCACACCACTCAGTCGGCCACACCATACAGAGCCACTATCAGGTCTGTCCTGTTGTAGGCCCTAGCGCTGGTAATCCACTGAAAGCAATCAGTATTAGATTGGAAAAAGCTTTTCAGAGGGGACGCTTTACTGCTGCTGATTGTATAGTTTGTGTTCAGTGGTGCCTGTTCTGATCCAGCATGGGCAGGACACCACTTAATGACTAAATGAGCCCCATACTGACAGCAATGATTGTTTAGTTGTGAAGCTTTCATGATGTAGTGATCCTTTAGTTGCTGTCACATCCCCTCAGTGACAGCCCCATGAACTTGTCGATCCCAACGACATGATCCTTGAAGGCAGATCTATGTTCCTTTGTATTTGGCTTGGTAATAGTAGACCATGGTAATCATATATAAATAAGGGGGCCGGAATAGCTCAGTTGGTAGAGCGCCGGACTCGTGATCCTGGGGTTGTGGGTTCGAATTTCGGTACAGGGGGATTTTTCCGTCGGAATTAACATTGGTTCTGACTCCATTCCCCATACAGTCCTTCGAATTGAACCGAGGTTACATGTGTGAATGCATGCACAACATCTTGCACACACGTAAAATCCCATCACCAACTTTTGGAAGAGAAGGCCAGTTTGGCTGTTGGTATGGATGACACATTACACATAGCATGCACCTTCCCTGAAGATGGGAGTATGGCTGCCTTAATGGTGGGATGAAAAACAGTCATACACAGAAACTCCACTGTCTGTCTATACAGGCAGTGTCTGCAGGAGTATCAGCCTGTGTATGCAGAAAGAAAGAAATACATAAATAAGATGTTGACTTAGTAATAATAGTAGACCATGGTTATCACAGAAATAAGACGGATGAGTACACATGCATACCTATTCTGCAAATTCCCCCTAGCTCCACTCCACTTCAACCCACCCCATCCCTTCCACTCCAGCTCCCATCTTTTCCATTCTGTTTTCTTCTGTGATATCCAAGAGGAAAAGCCATATGCTGCTGCCGGACAGTCTCTTTTTCAGATCTTGTATCTGGATAGCTCACATATCACATGATCTGTCAGCACAATCAGTTGTGACTTCTTTCCTTCACATTAGCATGTATAAATATTGGGAAAAAGCTGTGGTGACCAGTGATCAACATACCAATATTGTTTTTATTTTGATCAGTACATAGTATATTTTCACAGTCAGCTGCACTCTGGTGAAATGTCCACAACTAACCAAATATGGTATAGCAGATGGGAATAGCATTCATAGAAGAATGAGGACAAGAGGGCGTATGTTACAGTTACGTTACAGTGATACTAACACCACCAGAATGATATTGCCTTCAACGCCAATTTGGCCCGGCTCTAGACAAGGAAGAAGAGCAGTGAACATAGCCATTTTCATGTTGGGATCGAAAGGGATTGAAACCCACAGGGTATGGCTGCCATCGCAGTGCTCTGCCACTGGGTTAACCAGGTGCATCAAATGACATTTTCACTGTAATTGTGAAGAACTTTGAATATTTCCTTTACATTACATGCAGTAAGTGACATAGAATTATAGTCCTCCTGTCATGTGCTCATTGGTACTGAGGATCTGATTTGTGTTCACCTGGTTGACAAAAGGATTTGTGGATTCTGCAGGAAACCACCTTCGTGGAGAAGAGTGAAGAGGAGCTGCTTCAGAATTTCCAAGAGGACAGGTTCAACAAGTTTGAGCCTCATGAGGCCTGCTGGGATCTGATGAAAAGGGGAGGGGTGGGGGAGACCCCTTTTCACCTGTGTTACCTGATGGACACACCTGTGCACTTTGAAGTGGGCAAAGCCCTGATGGAGGTCTTCCCCAAGCTGGCCTTGGACGTATATGAGGGAGAGGAATACTTCGGTGAGGGAGTGAGCTGTGTGTTGTTTTTTAACCTTGTTTTTTTTTCAGGTGTGTCTACTGTGCTGTGGTGTTTGTTAGTCTCTGAGATCTGGTCTGTCTGTCTCATGCTATCTATCGGTCTTTTTTCGGTCTGTCCCTGTTTGTCTGTGGTCTCAGTCTCTGTGTATCTGTCTACACTTAGCTTTAGTGCTTGTCACTCTGTGTCTGTCCCTCTGTCTGTGTCGTTGTGTGTCTTGTCACAAACCTGTTTACTTTACCCATATTATTTTTGCAGATAAGAAATCTTCTTCTTGGCAGAAACATTGTGTTTGTGGAATCATTTTGCTCTATCAGTCTTTATTTTTTATGTTTTCTTTTTCTTTACCCCCCCCCTCCCCCCCCCCATCACCATCTCTGTTTCTGTGTGTGTCTCTCTCTGTCTCTGTGTCTGTCTGTCTCCCATCTCCTTCACTTTCACTTGTGTTTGCTGTTCTGTGGAACATATTTTCACTGGGTGTAGATATAATTTCACTCCAAGTTATATTTGATGCAAGTGTGTGTGTGTGTGTGTGTGTGTGTGTGTGTGTGTGTGTGTGTGTGTGTGTGTGTGAACGCATGTAACATTCTCTCTCTTGCCTCTTTCAGTTGTAAGGAATAATTTTCATTGAAACAGTAAGGGTCTTTAGACTTGGACTGTCTGGATGGAAAAAGTTTACAAGTATCTGCACCCAGTATTTATAACTTATGATCATAACCTTTCTGTTGAAAGATGCTGTTATCTGCAAGCTTTTAAAGATGCCAGAATATTACCACTCTTTGATTATCTGGTGACTCTATAATGATCCCTCAAACTACAGACTTGCATGAATTTTATCTACCTTACCTAAACCCTTAGGGAAACGTCTTAAACAATGTCTCCAGTCACATCTGATAACGTAGAATTTGTTTCATTCCATTCAAAGTAGATTCAGGAAGAAGCTTTCCTGTCACACCAAGCTCATTCACTTAGTAGGGCAGTTATGTCATTTGAATATCAGTAATGATTATTCACAAGAGCAGTTTTTGTCCACTTTGCTAAAGCCTAAAGTTGATTCTGTAGATCATGGTCTACAATTGAGAAAACTCTGAAAAAGTGTAGCACAGAATTGCTCAGTCAAACTCTTTTTTTTCATACCCTATAAACAGGTAGGTTTCCAAGATCAACAACTTCCTGTGCTAGGCAGATAATTTTTTATGACGTCCCACATGGATCAATCCTATATTAGATTCTATTTTCAGTCATCAATGATCTCTCTCTGAACATGTCTTCGTGTTGCAAACATGTAGCTCTTTATGCCGCCCCACCTTCCACAGTAAAAGCAGAAATTTATGCAAATACAATATGCACTGACTCACAAAGTGATCTTGATAAACTAACTGACTGGTCTGATCTTACTCATGTAGACCTTAGTCAGCTAAGATCTGGATGTGTGTTGTTTACAACTGAACAAAAATACGTAAACATCAATACCAAGTGATAGAACTGTAGATTACAGGATAAGATCACTGATGAAACTGAATCACACAGATTACTGGTGAAACAGTTGACCATAGTCCTTGATCAGATCATGGTTTGGTGTTTTGCAAGAAGCTAACCAAAAGAATATTTCAGTGGAACAGAATTAAAGATATTATTGTTCAGCATACTTAAGAATTAATTTTCTATGCGTCGATGCTAGATGTAGATTATGCCTTAACCACATTGGGATTCAGCAAGTAATTTGCTGCTTAAAGGCAATTGAAAGCACTATACATGTGTCCTCTGATCATGATATTTTAAAAATCTCTGTAAATTAATGATTATAAGGAACTGAACGGAATAGCTCAGTTGGTAGAGCACTGAACTCGTGATCATGAGGTTGCAGGTTCGAATTTCGGTACAGGGGGATTTTTTCCTCAGAGTTAACATTGGTTCTGACTCCATTCCGCATGTAGTCCTTCGAATGAGACTATAAACTGAGGTTCAGTGTGTGAACACACGCACAACATCTTACACACACGTAAAATCCCATCACCAACTTTCGGAAGAGAAGGCCAGTTTGACCGTTGGTATGGATGATACGTTACACATTGCATGCACCTTCCCCGAAGATGCGAGTATGGCTGCCTATACAGGCAGTGTCCGCAGGAGTATCAGCCTGCATTCGCAGAAAGAAAGAAAAGAACTGAACATTCTTCCCTTCCATTGTGGATGCTACTTCAATCAAATTGTTTTATATATGGAATTATAAATAAGTTTGCACCACTTTGTCTTTGTGAGAAATTCCTAGTAAATAAATGTTTGGAATAAAAACACCAAGTTCAGACTTTGACCAAGAACTTCTCTTCACGCCATCCCTCATTCAGATGCTAAACTTTAGAAAGAAACTCCTGATCATGTATAAAATAAAAGCAGTTTGTCATCTTTCATAAAAACACCACCAACCCCCCCCTGAAAAACCCACAGCTATTCTATTAATCATTAACAACTTGTGGACTTCTGCTTTAATACTGCCAAAATGCATGTAATATCTTTATCCAGCAATCTCTCTCTCTGTCTCTCTCTCTGTCTCTCTCTCTGTCTCTCTCTCTCTCTCTCTCTCTCTCTCTCTCCTCCCCACACCGTCTGTCTGTCTCTCTTTCTCTCTCTCCCCCTATCTCTCTCTGTGTCTCTCTCTCTGTCTCTCTCCCCTCTCTCCTCCCCACACCGTCTGTCTGTCTGTCTCTCTTTCTCTCTCTCTCCCCCAATCTCTCTCTGTGTCTCTAAATTGGTGTAAAAACTAGGAAAGGAAGGAGGGAGAGTGGTGAGAGTTGCTGATAATGCTAACAAAAAAGTGGTCACAGTCTGGGACATCAAAATATTCACCTTGTCCTCTGTGTCATTTCAGTGTTGATGAGGAGGATCATTCTTTTTTCCATCCAAAGCTTCATGTGACATTTAGAAAGAAGTGTTAATTGTTTATAAATGAGTTGTAAGAGAAGACGTATTTACTGTGAAGATATTACTCTTAATTCATGGGTTAAATTCATTTTGGAATCTGAGAGCGTTAGACACAAAAGAACTATATTGGTTTGTATGGTTAGTTTTTTTTTTCTCCTAGAGGAGAAAACACACGTATATATGCATGCACACATGCCTTCTACCTTTTCATTTAATTTTTCGTTACTTTTTATGAGGGCATGGTGAAAACAAGCTGTCAGCTTACAGATCTATGTCAACATTATAATGATTATTTAATAATGTGTATTCATTTCATATTCTCTTCTCTGTCTTTCTCTCTTTGTCTCACTCTCTGTCTTTCTCTCTGTCTCTGCCTCTGTCTGTTTGTCTGTCTGTCTGTCTCTCTCCCTCCTTCCCTCCCTCCCTCTCCACCCCTTCCATCCTCCTCCTGTCCAGTGTGTGAAGTGTTTACTCTTCTGTCAGGTGCCTCTTCATGACAAGTGTAATCGATCTCACCACGAAGTATGCTGTTTGCCTGTATGTATGCTTGCAAGTGTGTGTCAATGAGCGCATGTGTATGGCTAGCTGCGTGTGGATGTGCCATGTGCACCAGGGCGAAAGAGAATCTGCGTATCGAGTCCCCCTCCGTTTGTCCCCAAGGGGATATTGATCCGGCTTCTATTTTGTGAAATGATTTTCTGCTTGGTTGGCTCTCCGAACTGTACAGCAGCCCGCCTCAAGTTCTCTGTGCTGTTGCACTTAAAGAGGTTCTGTGTAGAGGGATGGTGGAGGTGTGTGTGTGTGTGTGAGCAGATTGCTGAGCGAAGAGCGTGAAGTGAGCAACTCGGGCTGGAATCTGTTAAATGCAGCATGTCAAAGCAAATGACATACTTTCCTTGTGTGCATAGTAGTCATGAGTTCTTAAAACAAAAATTTTTTTAATGTATTTTTTAGCTCTCTTGAAACTCTTTCCTTCTTTTGGTGATTAAGGAAGCGTTCTGCCTCTCCTTTGTTAGGCTTTTTTTTTCTCTCTCATATGCTGCAAGTATCAGCTACTTGTGGGATATACTGATACATATAATACTCATCCTCATCCCTTCTGTCATCCATTGCCCCTCTTTCTCGCCCCTCCCCCTCCCCACTCCCACCGAAACCCCACCCCCAAACTCTCTATGATTAATTTCTACAGATCCATTTGTTGTTGTTGTTGTTATTTTTAACCATTTCTCTTTGCCTTTATTTCTTGCATTTTTTTAATCCTTTTTTCCCCATTTTTGGGGGATGGAGAGGAGGTTGGGGAGTGTGGAATTTTTTTTGTCTGTCTTCTTTACCCTTTTCATTCATCCCCCCTCCTCCCCCTCCAACAGGACCCATGCATGAGAATGAGGAGCATGAAACCATTCCATGCATGCATGCTGCCTAGCATGTGAAGCCATGGATCTTGAATTAAGACTAATCCAGGAGGTATGACTTACTGTATGCCACCTGCGGAAGCCAATATTCTGAACCCACCCACGGGGGCCAGTTTTCTGGTCAGAATTTGATCTAGGTGCCTTTTTAGTCCTGAGCTGTAGGGGGCTTGAGACGGGGATTAACTAGTCAAAAAAGAGGCATATAAGGGATAAGTGGCAGGTCACGGCCTTTCCCGCAGTCCGCCTCATCTGGTTCTCTAATCTCTCAGCCCAAGTGGCACTCGGACCTTGTCTGTTTCTTTATCCAGTCAGGCATGAACAGGTTTCCGACTGTTGATTGTGTACTTTCCAGCGCTTCCAATCAATATGGGCAGTACGCCTCATCAAAGATGTCCTGCTTCAGCCTCCATGGGGGAATGAAGTTTGACCAGTTTTCAAAAGGCAGAAAGGACAGGCGCAGTTGTGCTTAACTTGTTTCAAGGCTTTATAGATATAGATAGAGACAGATAGCAGTTGGTTTCAGGGCTTAGTTAGACAGATAGATAGATACACAGATAGAAATATAGACTGTAATTTGTTTCAAGGAAGATATTTATAAAAAATATATATATACATATATATATATGAAAGAGTCACTTGTTTTGAGGCATGTATTTAGGGGGGGGGGGGGGGGGGAGAGAGAGGGAGAGATCCATATCTATCTGTCTATCTATGCATGTATGTATGTATGTGTGCGTATTGATTGAATGAAAATGTGTGGAGACAAGTAGATCTGTGTGCTGTAACAAATCCATAAGTGTTCTCAGCTTGGGGAAAGAAACATGCTACTCACTGCTAGCATGATGTTAGCATGGCCTAGAGTCGAGAGCTGTTCAGAGTATTATTGATCATGAAAAGATTGTTCTGAGCTAATTAGTTTCCATTAACTTGATCAGTTGATCTTAAAAGGGGTGAGGGCTTCCACACTTGCTTCGACAGTGAATGTTTGGTTTGCTGTAGAGTCCTTGCAGTTAAACAGATTCTCTTTCAGCTGTTACAGCAAGGGCTGTTTTTAGCTTCCTGCTTTTCTTTCTTCCTCCGTTTTTCTTCTTCTTTTTTAAAATTTTTTATTTCAGCTCATGGCATTGAAGGCTGCATGATGACAGTTGAGGGAAAAAGAAGCCATTGCTAAAAGTTCTTAGCTAGTCTATGCACACTTGAAAAAAACTGCTGAAAGTTCAGACATGCACACACAGAATGCATGCAAAATTTATTGTTCATACATGTATCAACAATGTCCAGCACAGACTCACACACACAACATGATGCACCAGGACACCACCCACACACACAAACACACAAGAGGTGATCGCACACACACACAGGCACACACACACACACACACACACATCCACACAACACACACACACACAGCACACACACACAAGTATGCACACAGGACACACACACACACAACACACCACAACACCACACAACAAGAGGGTGATCGCACACACACACAGGCACACACACACACACACACACACACACACACACACACACACACACACACACACATGTATGCACACAGGGACACACACACACACACACACACACACACACACACACACACACACACACACACACACACACACACAGAGGGTTCATACGCTCCTTGAAACTCCTTGAATCTCCTTGAATTCTGAGAGCTAATTTCAAGGCCTTGAAAACCCTTGAAAATCAATGAAATGTGGTTCTGTTGACCAAACCTCCTTGAAAACCTTTAAAAATCATGCCATCAGCTCTAAAAATTTTTAATGTGGCAAAAAGAAATGGCAATTTGATTTTTCTGCGTTCAGGTTGATTGAAAATTATTTAAAAACAAATTTTTACAACATCGTCGCGATCCCAGATTGTCGTCCATTACTTAACCAAGGGAGATAATTTGTAACTTTGCCAATTTTTATGCATGTATTGTAGCCTTGAATTAAAGAAAAATCTTCTTGAAAACTCCTTGAATTTTGTTCTTGGGAGTCTGTAGGAACCCTGCACACACACACACACACACACACACACACACACACACACACACACACACACACACACACACACACACACAGCATGCATGCACACACGCACGCATGCACGCACACACACATGGATGTGTGTGAGCAAGAAAAAAATATAGGCAGCAGGAAAAAATGTGTGTGGTTCAAATTTGAAGTGTTGCTCACAAGCCTACATTACCCTTTCATGAGTAACTTTATTGTAAGTGTATGAGTGGCACCTTTTTACATTATTTTCCTTACAAAGTTGTGTGTTTTACTTGTTAAAGAGAAAAGGGGGGGGAAAAAAAGCACCGAATAATACAGTGTTATCAGTCACACTTATAAAGTAAACAGCAACATGATGAAGCACTGGGAGTGAAGTCCTCATGGGTTGACTGTTTATCAGATGATGTGAGGTGTTGTGCAGTCTGGGTTTGCGAGTCTTGATATGGCTGGACAGTGTAGTTGTGGAGGCATGCCTCTGAGGCCAGTGATGGCACTAGAAGGATGCTGAAGAGGGTATGGGTCTTGACGCCTTTCTGTGTTCTCGGGCAGGAAAGCATCAATTTAACTTGTATATGTGACAAAGATCATACATTTTCTTTACATAAATTGGACTTGATTTATATTATATAACTATATGAAACTTGCAAGAAATAAATGTTTAAACTAAGAACAGTCTGTCTCATTTGTCTGAAACTGAATAACAGCAAGTTTCAAAAGGAACCAGGTTACTGTTGATTTAATAACTCTTTTCTCTTAGATTCAGAATTTGTACAAAAGATGAACACCAATATTGACAGATGGTTACTTGACAAAGGTAATGACATACAAGCTTCAGAAAAAATGGGAAAAATGCAAACTCATTATGAAACAGTTTGTTATTGAATTCAAAGAGCAAAAAGGCCAGAAATTATGTGCTAGATCTGCCAAAGAAATCAAACGTGTTAGGAAAATAGTGTGCAAAAGATCCAGAGGATGAAACGATACATGCAGAACTACTCAAAGTAAAATGTAACTTGGAAAATTTTGATAGCTTTTCATAAAGCAAGGGGGCACAAACAAGAGAGAGAATAAAATGGATAGAAGAGGGTGAGAAAAACTTCAATTGTTTTCCTAAGTGTAGAGAAAAATGAAAGATTAAAGCAAGATTGTTACAGAAAGGTAGGAAGATATTAATAAAATGGTGTGATGTACTAAGGGAACAGAGTGCTATGCTAATCTTTACAGCCATTAAACTACTGCAGAAGAGAATAAAACAGAATTTTTTAAGGATGAGTTTTTTTGTTTGTTTGTTTTTTTTTTCTTGTAGATTAAATATAAACAAGAAAAGAAGCAGAAAATTGTGAAGGATTCATGAAAGAATAAGATCTTGGTCTGGCAATTAAGTCATTGAATAATGGTTCATCTCCAGGTAGTGATTGCTTAACTATAGAGTATGTGATTTTTTTTCTGGAACCAAATGAAATGTACCTTAATCAGAACTAAAGATGAAGCCTTCAAGAGAAATGAAATGTTATACAACCAGAGATCATTATTCTCTTGCATAAAGGAAAGGATTTATCAAGGGCTAATCATTGCTTAAAGGAAAGGATTTATCAAGGATGTATCATGGAATGTTTTAAGTAACAGGCGACCTATGATATTTGCTGCTACAGATTATAAAATATTGGCAAAAGTACTTGCAATGGTATTAAGCAAAGTAATTGGCAAATCAGTTAAGCAAGACAAGTAAGATACTGTAATTAGTGTAAAGAAAGGAGTGTCTCAACAGTTATCTGAACCATAGATGTTGCTATTAACTGCTTAAAAGTTACAAATAACTGTGGATGTTTACTAGCCTTAAAAATTACTGAAAGCTGTTGACTCTTAACAAAAGTCGTTTTTGCTGAAAACATTGTGAACATGTTTGGATTCAAAGATGGCTGTAAAAAAAATGGAATCACTCATAGCAAAAGAAATATTTTGCATCATCAAGCATGAGGGGACGGTTCTCAGCACTGTTTGGTTTAAAGTATGATATTTGTCAGGGTTTCCTTTTTCATTGCTGGCTCTTAGTCTGGCAGTGGAGCTTTAAGCAATAATGCTCAGAGAACATGAACTTAAAGGATTAAGTCTTCCAGCTGAAGGTGACACTGAGGAAACAACACTTAAAAGAAAGTAACAAACTGATGAAACCATGCTTTTTCTAAAGAAAAACCTGATATCATTGAAGCAGCAAGAATGATAAATGAATTTTCTAAGTTTTTTGTTTGTTTTTTTTTTTGGAAGGGGGGGGGGGGGGGGCTGGAAGAGAAGGCATTTCTACATTTGGATAAAGAGAGTGACAGAGACAGAGGTGCTCCTTGAACTGCATGCAACTGACACAAAATAAAATAAAACACACACAAAAAAGAGTCTGAATTCAACTACTACAACAACAAAAGATGAAGAGGCTGTGACAGCTAATAGAATTTTTAAAGAAAAAAGTAGCTTGTGTCAGGTTGATGGTCCAAATTTCACAAGCATAAACATACCACATCCATGCTGAAAATGTGTGTGCTACTTAAGTATTCAGTCCAGAATTTCCTTCCAACATTGATCAGTCTGAACCTCATAGAGCTCTTTGTTGGTGCTGACCCTGGTTATCCTGACATAAAACTTTGTTTTAGAATTTTAGAGTCATCACAGATTTATCTGCTTGAAAATGAAATTGAGGTTGCTCTACCTGGGGAGAGCTCACTGCCATAATATGGTACCACTCTTTTTTTTTTCTTTCCTTTACTTGTCTGCATATAATTTGTTGTTGTTGTGGTAGTTGGTCTATCAGAGCAGATTTTCTAAAAGAATTCTGGGTTCTTTTACATGTATGTGGTAAAAGCAGGCTGCATATGGAGCTCTGTTTTCTGGTGCAAGAGGCTAAATTTTGAAAAAGAGGGGGTTAGCACCCTCTGACCACCACTTAAGGTCTGGTGGAAAGGAGGAGGCAAAACGTGCCCAGTGACAGACTGGATCCATTGATCTGCAGTTCTCTGTCTTTTTAGGCAAGTGTTATCTCCACCAGGCCATATTCTTTTCTACAGCTCTTGAATCTTTAATCTTTAGATCATCTCTGTTTTCCTAGAAACTGCATTCTCCATCTTGCATCTTCCATCTGCCAGAACACAAGTCACTCACTCAGCAAGTCTTTATCATTATCATTCATTGTTTGGTATTCAGGCAGTTTGTATTGTACACAGTTCAAAGAACAGCTTTAACTGAAGCTGAAATGTTCATAAAAGATCAGCTAAGGCAAAATAAATACAGACGGCAAAGACATGGTTATTAAATACAAAAAAATATGATCCTTTTAATCTAATTCGGCATTCACTGTGTAATGAAACTCCACCATATCTAGTAGGCTGCCACCCCGAAGAACAAAGAATAGTTGTCTAAATGGCGGGTCAGACACTCACAGTCAAGGTGAAAAAATGAGTATAGAAGTCGCAGCCTATGACTGCAGAATAAAAGGAGATTTGGAAGTGTTCTGTATTGATAGCAATGTCTTGTGTTCTGTACTGATAGCAATGTCTGTTGAGTGCCACATTAAAGTACCGAATCGAGTGAAAGAGAAGTATGATTATTGTTTTATGTCAGGTGAGTGACTTGAATGGATATGTACTGTGTATGTATTTCGTGTACCATTCGAAATCCCTGTGTGTGCTATCATTGTACTGTGTAAAGGTATGAACTGTATTTAGCTAGCTGGTATCCCAATCTCATCATATGTGTTCAGTTATGTGCTTTGTGAACCTATTTTTAATCTATTTTATCCGTTGTTAGCTATTTTATATGCTGTTAGCCGGAATCCCCTCAGTTTTTATATCTGTGCAGTTATATACAAGGTGGAGTTAGTTTATCGAGATTGCCGCGATATTTGTGCATGTGCTCATTTTTTCTTTTTTTAATTTTTTTTTAAATTTTCAAATGTATTTTACTAGTAGCTGACAAGTACCCTTTGTATATATATACACAAGTGCAGTGGTACCACCTGTCCACTCCCACTGACAGACATCACCTCCATAATCACCTGCCTGTCATGTGCAGGGGAGAGCTCTCTGCACATTGCGGTGATCCTGGGAGACATGGAAGCTGTGCAGCTGCTGGTGAAGAACGGGGCCAACGTCCATCAGCGAGCCACCGGCCGCTTCTTCCTGCCTGAGGACCAGAAGAACAACCCTGTGAAGAACACCAACTACAGTGGTAAGACCTCTGGTCTGTTCTCCTGCCTGTCTGCAGCAACATCACACCCACTACAATAGGGGATAGGGGTACCATGACAGAAGCTCAGGAAGGGATTGTCATAGCATTGTGTATGTCGCGATTCATGCGAAACAAAGTAGAGTTGTTGTACAGTCATTGACTTTTTCTCTTCAGAACATATGCGATGTGCTGTGGGGTATCCACCTTCCACATGAGCCCGACAAATTGGTCTAAGACCCAGAATGTTGGTGGCAGATAGGTTTATAGTGTTTGATGTGTGCTAGGAGGGGGTTTCACCTGCGGGTGGACATGTTTGATTCCTAGGCTAGTCACTGCCATGGGTTTGAAAGGGCTTGCAAATTCTGTAGCATCTTTTGCTGAAGAAATTTCAGTTGTGAGGTTCGTTTGTTGTTTTTCTTTATCAAAGATTTGATTTTCACTTGAATGATACCTCACCAGTAAACATGTTTGTTTTATATTTTCTGCTTATTATGAATATTTATTAATACAGAGTGACAGGATGCCATCATACATGCCTACCCCTACGGAACTTCCGTATTTTCTACGGCAATTAACAGAAAAACGAAGTAGCTACGGTGATTACGGAAATTTATTTTTCGTTACGGTAAAAAGATTTTTCAACAAAATTTACTTAAAACGATCGTGAGGTGAAGCAGATGATGCTTTTGAAAGCAGAAGCAGAACACCGAATGGTAAAAGGGACGTAAAGCCCCGTCTTCATCAAGCAGACGAATAGCATATGTCTCCAACGGCTTCTGCTGTAGAGGGACATTAAACTCAGTTATTTAAGCAAACGATGCTTTTGAAAGCGGAAGTACTAAACCGGATATCGCAAGTAATCGAAGTTTCGAGAAACATGGCGTCTAATACAAAGAGAAAACGAATGGATGTGCCAACTGGTGATGCTGATGAACCTGCATCAAAAAAGCGGCAGCCGTCACAGAAGTTCCTGGACAAATACAGTGGCAAATTTCCCTTCATTGTGAAATTGGACTCTGAGATTCAAAAGCAAAGTGCGTGATTTGTGACAGTGCATTTTCTGTAAAACATGGCGGTATAGACGACATAAACAGACACATTGAAGGTCTGCGTCACAAAAAGAATGCGGCAGCTTTGGAAAAGAAAACGAAAGAAATCAAAACTCGGAAACCTATAACGGTTTTTTTTTTGCAGCAAATGTGACGTCAAAAGAAACAAATCATGAACTTGACCTACAAAAGAAAAAAACGAATGCTACTGATTTTGAGTCCGTGCTACTGAAATTTGAAACCAGTGCTACTGAAATTCATTTTTAGGGGTAGGCATGTATGGGATGCATTTTTTCCCCAGCAGTTCAACTATATAACTTCCATAATTACCGGTGAAAGGGGTTAATGAGTCTTGTCTTGTTTTGATCAGTAGTGGTTACATACTTTTTATGCTATCAGTACATTTTGAACTAGTGGCATTACACACACACACCCACACACACACACACACACACACACACACACACATACACACACACACATAAACGGAATCCAAAGACATCAGCACATCCATTTTTTCACAAAATTTCATAAGTGATAAATGAAATTGATTAAACTTAAGTTTTGATAAAGTTTGTTTCTGACAAACACTAATGTACAAACACAAACACAGCCCTTTTCTCCTGGGGGTATATTCCATTCTGACTGTACCTGGCTCATGCAGATCATAAATTGAACATTTGATCATGCCTATGGTTTTTGTGTGACCTAATATTTGCATGCAAGGTTACTAGTATAAGCCTTCATTTCTTTGAATTTTTATGGAAGAAATGAATCAAGATGATTTGGTCAAATTTGATTTTTAAAAATGTATATATATATATATATATATATATATATATATGTATGTATATCTGCATGTATATAAAACTGATTCTTATGTATTTTGATAATTATGATAATAGAAATAAATCAGTAGTAATGTTTTTCTTCCATTGTTTATGATTGCTGAAGATTTGGTATAATCTTCCAGGTTACTGCTATTTTGGGGAGTACCCTCTGGCCTTTGCAGCGTGTCGAGGTAACGAGGAGATTTATGACTTTCTGATTAATCATGGTGCCGATCCCAATGCTCAGGATTCCTTCGGCAACACCGTCCTTCATATGCTGGTCATCCATGAACAGTCGGTAAGAATTGATGGGGAAAGATGAAACTGGGAGAGCTCCTGAATGTTTAACCCCATAGCTGCTATTGACATCTATGCTGAGGAGTATAGTGATGAAAGAGTAAAGTAATGGAGATTTGCAGACGGATGGGGAACAGCAAACAGCATTGTCTGTCTTTTCTTCAATCATTTGGAGCAGGGTACATTTACTCAGGGAAGTGATGACACCTTAAAGTCTAGCTGGCTTAGTTACCATCCTTCAGATTTCTTTTCATTTGTCTGTCTTCTGTAAGCTTCAGTAGTCAAGTGGTTAAAACAGAAAAGTGTTCAAAAGTGAGAAATTAATAAATCAGTAAGAAAAGTAAAGAAAAGACAAGATTTTCGTGCAATGAGAGGATGAATATGGTTTGTCTTGAAAAGACTTGTTGTACAAGTGAGGTAAACACTGTGTGTGTTCATACCCACAAAAAAACACACAACACAACGACAAAGGAAACAAAGAAACAAACAAATTCTTTGCATTTTAAAATCTATTTCTTTTGTTCAGCATTTCAGTTTCAATCTTTGTTTTCTTGTGATTCTTGCAGCAGTCTCCCTCACCTCCTCCCTGAATGCATGCTCTTTCTTTTCAGTATGAATGTGATGTGCTGTTTAACTTCTCCTTCAACAGGCCTGAATTCTTCTGTGTTCAGTCGAAATTCCACCACAGCTTTGTTTCTTTTTCGTCAAATTTGCCCCTAACTCTTCTTGCACTTGTTTCCCCTCTTTTTCCCATTGCCTCTCCACCCTCTTCCTTACTGTAACCTTTTCAGTTCTTCACTCTCATGTTTTGAACCATTGCCCCATGGCCTGCCCCCGAACGAACTATGACTGTTGTGTGCGTGCAGAAATTGTTCCAGCATGCGGTGCGTCACCCCAAGCAGCCAGCCAGGACGAACATTTTGAATAAGCAGAATTTGACTCCTCTGACCCTGGCAAGCAAACTGGGTCGTTCACATATCTTCAAGGACATGCTTGACCTTGGCAGCATCGTGAGTCATCCTCAGTTTTGTTTGTTCCCCCCTATGTAAATGCTTGATCAGAGTATGAATAACATGTTTATTGGTTTGTTTGTTTTGTTGTATATGGTTGTTTTGTGAGCATGTTATTTTACCAGTTTGAATAGCCAGAAAAAGAGAGGGAAAAAAATGATCTTCATTTGTTTTCATTTGTTCCTTTAATGTGTGCAGGGCTCAATTGTGAATTGAGAGGCTGGGCACTACTTATCCAGTGCCTCATGTTAATTCCAGATCTCAGCCTTTCTGCAGTATTGAGACTAGAGAATGGACAAAGTTGAGAATTCTGGTTTATTTCGGTTACCTTCTCTATGGTCCTTTCCATTTCTTGACAAAGTGCATATGCTTTTGTTTATATTAGCTTATACTGTCATACATGTAATTGTTTAGAGTGTAAATGCATTAGTTCAAAACTTGCAGAATGATGAACACAAGAAATTTCAGGTATGTGAACGGAACTAAACATTGTTAATCATAGATGAATTAAAGGACAAGAAGGGTAAAAGTGACGTTTGGATTAAGAGAGGAGAGAGAGCCAGTGTGTGTGTGTGCGTGTGTGTGTATGAGCGTGTGTGTGTGCGTGTGCACGCGCGCCACTTTCATAACCTCCATTTGTTCTCTAATATACAACTTCATGCTCAAAGTTTCCCTAATCTTATGGGGAAGAGATGGAAGATCACCTTTGAAGGAGAAAGTAGGGCGGGACAGTAGTGGTAATGGCAGGTGGGCTGAGTAGGGTGGAACAGTAGGTTAGAAAGTGTGTTTGCTTCTAGCCCTCCAGCCCTGATGCGATGATCTCATGGTTGGCTATGCTGTAAGCAGCATGACCTGTCCGGAAGTCAGGAAAAGTGAACAGTAGATGATAGTATAGTAATACTTGCTCCTAAACAGTTGAAGGAACATTACCCCAAGCTGCTGACAGTGTCCATTCACTTAGCACACTGGCAGGTAAGAAACGCACAGGACAAGCAAGGACATTTTCCCTCACAAAGGGAAGCTTTTGAGCTTCTCCGTACACCTTTACCAGAGTGATTGATGACTGTTGACAGGAATTTTGGCGGTTCAGCAACACCATCTGCTCTGTCTATCCCCTGGCTGCCATCGATTCCATCGGGCCTGGTGGAGAGACCAGTGAGTTAGTGTACTGTATAAGTGTGGTAATGGTTGTCTAAATATCGTGTATACATCTGTACATGAATATGTCCATGCACATACGTCTACAAAAACAAAAGAGGGAGACAGAAACAGGACCAACAGACAGACAAACATGCAATCACTCATTCATATGAAACCAGGCTGTCTTTAATACTCATATGCATGGGCAAACTCACAGATTCTGCCACTGTCTGTCTGACCTGGAGACATGCACTATGTAAGAGATTTTTCTTTCTTTTGAATTCCCCAGATAGATCCCACAGCTTTACCATTGGTGTGTCCACTTTTAATCTCACTACCAAGGTATCCATATTTTATCTTTGGGCATGATGTCTAGATCATACCAATGGTTTTTAGCTTTTTTTTTCTGTCGTTCATCCCATTCTCATGTGACGACTTGTTCTTCCATGAAGGATAAAATAAGATTTAAATAGATATGTGCACATACAAAACCTCATTGTAAAATCTGATCTAAAGAACTTGGAAGAATCTGGAGTCAGCACAGATGTTGACTCCAAGTAGAGACTCTCCTCCATCCACGGTGGCTCAAGCATTGATTAAATCCAGAAGCTTTGGATCAGGAGAGCATTGCTTTGTCCATTAGTTCAACCAGGTCACTGATAGAGAAGATTTTCTCCCATTTATGACTGTCAGCTTCATGCTGTAAAGTGCGTTATTTTCTTGACCTTGATTAGACCAGTGCCTTTGGTTTGGGTGCATAAACAGAATGTTTGAGATAACCAGCTGCTGTGGTGCAGTGGTTAGCGTTGTGGATCTAGAGGCTGGAAGGTTATGGATTCAATTCCTGTCATAGGCATTTATTAATCAGGGTTTTCTGCTCCAGCCAGCTGCTGACCAGAGTTGAAAGCACAGTGGGCTTAAACGAGAAGACGGAAACCACGCTGTCCAGTTTCATCGACTTTACGGATCGATCCATGGGAATGTTGCTTAAATGTCCTGACCAACACTGCAGGTGTCTGTCTTCTAGGCCTGATTGACACCAAAGGATGTATAGGATAGAGCCTTGTGATATAGTCTCTGACAAATCAAAAAAAAGTCACAAATTCTGTAACCCTCCATGCCCATCTTTTGTGGTGACCTCAGTTTCCATTTCCTCTTCACTTTCATGCTGTCAGGTTCAGCAGTGTTGGCAGGTTCATTGGAACTATCATTGGATGAATGTGGTGTCTCCCTCCAAAGGGTTCACTCACTCAAGCTCTATAACAAAGGAATAACAGTCATTGGAAGGGGGCTAAGTATGTAGTGTTTTGTGTTTTGTTCAGGCATCTCTGAACATCAGCAAAGTATGTCAGCCGCAGTGCAGTGTCTCCTGTGGCAGGTTGCCTCAGGACATCTTGATATTGACTGCTCCTTGTGCACTGCCGGTGCTGGGATGTAACAGCACAAAACCTGAGTGTGGCTGTGTATGGGCTAGCCAGAATAAGCAGCTTGGGATTAATGCCACTGGGGGCACAGAGGATGAGACAACTAGAAAAAGAAAATTTCAGTGTTTTGCTGATATCAGGTAATCATGGCAACTGCTGGAGATTACCTTTGAGAAACTACTATGTAAGTCACTGTTTATGATATCAGCATCAAAATGTATTGTGCCAAGAAGCTGGTTGAGTCAGACAGGATTGGCCAGTGAGAAGAGAGCACACAGCTTGTCTAGTTTTAGCCGCTTGTTGGCAGACGACAGTAGATGGGTGTGTATGTAAGAAAACTTTGGCAGTATGTGTATGTTTACAAAATATGTTTAAGTTGTGTGTGCATTATCTGGTTTCTTTATCATGTAGTATTCTATAGAATCAACCTTACTGCTACTTGACAGGCAGGTGGTCATGCCTAAGGGCAGGTAAAAGCCCTATCTACCTACCGTGGGTAGCAGGTCAGAAGAAAAAAAATGTCCTGCCCTGCAGTTACTCTAGAAATGCAGAGGAACCGGTCAATAACTTCCAGAGGAGATCCTTAAAGAAGATTTTGGGAGGGTGCGTATCAAAAATTTCCTTTTGCTTCTCCCCTGCACCATGATTCAACTAGCTTTAGTTTTAACATTTGTGATTAAGCCATCTTCTTCCTGATGTGTATGTAGCTTCCTTTTTTAAAACTGTTGGGTGTTCCTGCAGTTACAATTGTACCATGGACGGGGTTCCAAAGAGCTTATCTGTAACAGAAAGTGTACATAAAGGCTAGTTTTAACAAATGGTCTGTTTGATGTTACAGGATAACCTCTATTGTTGTAGTTTTTTTGTTTATGAGAACCGATTATTTGTCATTTGGGGATAGTAATAGTCATGTAATTTTCAAGGTCTCTGTTTCATCACCTCTGTTTGTCAGATTTCTGAACCATTCTTCATTGCTGTTGTCATGTTGACAGATTGGCATTCTGCCCTGATGATCATTGTGAATGGAGAGACGGATGAACACTTGGAGATGTTGGAAGGGGGTGTCATTCGACAGTTGCTGGAAGACAAGTGGAAAACCTTTGCCAGGGTGAGTTCAGTGACAATCTAACAATTTTTGTTTGTGCTTTCCTCTGTATGCCTTTGACCAGGTTTTGAGGTCATTGTGAGAACAGGCAGTAAAAGGTCACATAGTTTGGGATTTCTGTGCAGGATGGTCAAGGAGGATGACAGCGAAGGCTGTAGTATTCCATTCTGGTTTGAGACTACAGGACAGTGCTGTACTCACTATGCATGTTTTCGTAATGTGTCCTAGCATCAGCCAGACCTGAGAGATTCTTATACCTGCAGTATTTGTCGGGAAAGCATTTTTGAAGTGGATGAAACCCAGCTGAGTGGTTCCAGTCTTTTTACTTTAGCCCATATACCACATTCAGTACCTCTGGTTAGGAGCTGGCCAGGGACAAAGAAGTCTCACAAATGCATGCCTCTGATGCCACTTGAATCCAGGACCACTCAGCCCAGATCTTTTGACGTGGAGCTTCACACCATGGTGGCTGTTGACAGGAGGCTAGCTGACACGCATTGTCCAAACTGCAGCGTTGCGTGTTTGTTTCCTTGGCCTTTTCAGTGCACTGGTCTGTATGCTGGTCATTCAGTGTGTGTAATGTAACAGAAGCCTGCACTAAAAGGTGTGCTCCAGGAAAACACTCTGGTTTTTAAATTCATATGTCGGTGTTGTGCGTAAACGTTGTATTACAGGGTGTGATGGGGAACCATGTGGCATGATGCTTTCTTCTCTTTGATTCGCATTGTGGCATAAATCAAAGCTGTTGTGAATAAATGACACCTTTCTTCTGTAAACAGAATGGCAGCTTCAGTTTCGTCTGTGTTGCAGCATGTCTGCTGTTTGTTATTGGTTATCTGACTGAATGTTTGTTGTTGTCTGCTGTTTGTTGTTGGTTACCTGACTGGATGTTTGCTGTCTCTGTCTGCTGTTTATTATTGGTTATCTGACTGGATGGTTGCTGTCTCTGTCTGCTGTTTGTGATTGGTTATCTGACTGGATGTTTGTTGTGTCTGTCTGCTATTTGTGATTGGTTATCTGACTGGATGTTTGTTGTATCTGTCTGCTGTTTGTGACTGGTGATCTGACTGGATGTTTGTTGTGTCTGTCGGCTATTTGTGATTGGTTATCTGACTGGATGTTTGTTGTCTTAGTGGATGTTTGCTGTTGATAGTCTTACTGCATATTTGCTGACTGTACATGCATTTAACTGTCAGTAAGTTTACTAGATTTCTACTGGCTCTGTCCGCACTTTGCAATCGACTGTTTTACTGGATATGTGCTCATCATGTCTGCATATCATGACGCTTAATGTTTCTGCATAATTGCTGTTTGCTGAGCATCATTGCTTCCTGCACTATGCAGTTTGTTGAACTACAGGTCTGCTAGAGGCATCATAGAGCAGTGTGACCATTCTGGTTTCTGATAGCAAAGATTCTTATCAGGCTTTGGGTGTCTGTGACAGAGGCGTTTCATTGAGCGCCTGATCATCGCCGTGGTGCACCTGTTGCTGTTGAGTGTGGCCATTTACACCCGTCCTGATGGGGAACACCTGCTAAGCTACAGAGGCTAACAGATGCTGTGAGTTCCTGGGCCTTCTCTCTGTACTGCATTCAGTATGCTCAATTAATTGGTTACAACTGGTAAAATATCATGTGAAAAGTGCAAATACCCAGAGACCTTGAGCTGTTGGCACTGTTTGCCGGAATTGGCTGGTACTGGAGGGTTCCATTTACCCTGGATGTGATATTGTGCAAAGAGACAACTAACATCAACATTGTTGCCGATCCAGCCATGACAACTCTCTTGCATGCTGTTGTGTGAGAGTGTGTGTGTGTGTGTGTGTGTGTGTGTGTGTGTGTGTGTGTGTGCTTTTGGAGAGGGGATGAACAAGAGAGAGGGAGTGTGGAGGAGGGGGAAATGGGAGTGGGAGATGAGAATGTTGGTGATAGTGTGAAGGGTCTGTTAGGAGACAAAAGCTCTGGTACCGCATACTATCTGGCAGACCGTGAGCCTTTTGAATGGCTTTGTCTCTCAGGCAAGTTTACTGAAGAAAGATCCCCTCTCATGCATTGACATAATCCGCTTGTTTCTGCTGGTGCTAACCAGAGTTGTGAAACACAGCCATACCAGCTAGCTGGTGCCAGTTTCAAACACAGATGGTTCAAAGCATGTTTGTCAGTGTCCTTGATGTCCACTGATTGCAGTTCAGTGGATGAAGGTGAGCTTCAGATTGTTTGGAGGTACCCAGGGTCAGAGGGTCCTTGGATGCTGAAAGGGGTGGGTCAGTTTGGAAAATTATGGACACGTTTGCATTTGCGTACAAGTGTGTGTGTGTGTGTGTGTGTGTGTGTGTGTTGTGTGTGTGTGTGTGTGTGTCACGTGTGTGTGTGTGTGTGTGTGTGTGTGTGTGTGTGTGTGTGTTGGAATTGGAGGCGAGTTTGCTATACTCAGTGCTACTGCAAAGCTGAAAATGTAGCATCAGATATCGGATTGGGGGAAAGAGTGAGAGAGAGAGAGAGAGAGTGTGTGTGTGTAAATGTGTATATGTATGTGTGTGTGCGAGTATGATTTCAAACCTTAACCATAACTGCAAAACTGAAGGCATGTGAACATGTGTTCAATTCGACCTTTGCCTTAATCAGGGTGAAATCCAATGAGAAAAGAACCCTTGTTTTTTTGAGGGCTTATTTGGTTGCAGATTTGAAGAAGCAACAGCACATGCCTAGTTTAGAGGGCCTGCTTCCCCCATGCCCCACTCTTTTGTTCAGCATCATTGATTGGTGCTGTCATGGACAGGAAACTTTCTCTTTGTGAGAGTGCAAATGCTGGAGCAACTGGGGGGCCCCTTGACTCGACCTTTGCCGATTGACATTGTAGCCTAAGCTGCGTCATTTAAGACCTTGTATAACTGAGGAAGTGAGAACTGAAAAACACACATTTACCTGCACTATTCTTTGAAAAAGACATTTTTTATATTAATCAGCTTTGCTAACTCTTTCTAAGGTATGTTGAAATGTTTTTCTCTTCCGTTTGTGAAGAAATAAAGTGACTGCTTATAGGCTTATTAGCACTTGACAACAGCCAATCAAAACAGACGATGAAATGCGTTTCCACTCAGAAAGTTTCTGACTTTGTAGCTGCAACCTCTGACTGTAAGTCAGTTAAATGCTAGCAATGACACGTTGCAATGACTGATTGATGTGCACCTGATGGATGCATCTGGTCAGAGGACCATGCGATGTATTGAAAAATCTTTGCCAATGATGTTCTGATTGATGTGCACCTGATGGATGCATCTGGTCAGAGGACCATGCAGTATTTTGAAAATCTTTGCCAGTGATGTTCTGATTAATGTGCACCTGATGGATGCATCTGGTCAGAGGACCATGCAGTATTTTGAAAAATCTTTGCCAGTGATGCTGGCACCCTAGCAGTCTGAAGTCTGCAGTACTTCTGTTTCACTCACTGTGCTCTGCATCGCAGCTTCTTCGTAAGCTGATTGTGCTTTGCCAGGTGAGGACATGCAAAAATCAAGCTGTTTATTTTATTGTACTGGCTTTTTGACATCGATAGCATTTTTTTTTTTTTTTTTGCTGATGCCATGCACATAGTATTTAAACAGCAAGCGGAACCACTGGTAAATGTCTTGCATTTTTTTAGATGCAGTCATGGATGGGAGAGGGTTGAAGACCAAAGGCAATATTGTTAAGTTTTGCAGGTAATTGATTATGAAGCAGGTGTGTGTGTGTGCTTGTGTGTGCAGGTACGTTACTTTGCGGAGGTGGCGGTGTGTGTGAGTTGTGTGATCACCATCATCAAGGAATCCATAGAGGTTGCTACCCAAGGCATCTGGACATTCCTCAGAAATTGCGTAGGTGTTACCCGCTAGTCTGCAGTTCTAAGCTTTCCTTTTCTCACATTGAAGGGTGGAAGTGAGGAGGGTGCTGGGGAGAGGGTTGGGTGGGCGAGGAGGTGTTGGGTAGGTGGGTGGTGGTGGATTATTGGTTGAGTGGGGAGGAATAAGGAGAGAGGAGGGGGACAGATGATATTCTTTTATCCCCTTGATTGACATTCCTGTTGCCTCTTATTTGACATGTACACAAGCTGTATTTTTGAGGTTGTAGTGCTCGATTTTTTTCTTTTATTTCAACTCCCCTCCAGCTTAAATGAAAGCGACCATTTTTAATTTGGATGTTTCTGCTATGCCTGGCTGTATTTAAGATAGATATTCTCACTAACACTGTTACCAACAGAGAGCTAGAGTTATATTGGAGCTGTTCTCATAATGACTGTCACCAATTCAGAGCTGGTCGTGTGGTGCACAGTTGAAATTGTCACAAACACTGTCACCAACTGAGAGCTTGTATTGTCCTGGAAACTTACTGACAAACTCTGTTGCCACTGAGAGCTAGTGCGTATTGTGCAAGACTTGCAGCCATTTAAATTAAAAATTCAAAAGATTATGAGCAACAGTTGGAAACAAGTCTGCAACATGAAGAGTACAAATATGTAGGCTAAGGTGCCTTTGATTGTGTGTGGTATGAGACGGGGAGCGTTTTGAAAGAATGTGAACACTGTAGCCAAATTCTACTTTTTGTTGCTGTTCTACAACCCCAGCTACAGTCCATAGAATGGGCCCTTGAATATGGATGACTATTTTTTTTTATGTAATCCACAAATAAGGTGCACTTTTGAAGCATGCACATTGGTAAAAGTTCAGGAAAAAATATCACTCTGTGGTCCTGAAAATAGATAAGCATCTGAACTGGGCATGCAGTGCCATAGTGAACGGGTTTAGCTGTTGTGGACAGACACATGCACCTGATCAGACGGTGTACCTGTTAGCCTGTTTGCTGATTCTGGCCTGCATCCCATTCCGCATTCTGAAGTACAACTACGTAGAGGACGTCCTACTCATCATTGCTGCTCCAGGCTCCTGGTTCTTCCTGCTCTTCTTTGCTCGGTAAGCCACTTGACTTCTTCTGTTTTGTTTGTTTGGTCGCTACTCTTTCTCTTTTCTGTTGGCAATGTTATTCACCCCGTTTCTGTGGCAGTGCCGTTCATCTGTAGACAGTGGGTTGGTGGTTGTGCTCAGAAAGGCAGCTGCTGTATTGCGATGTGTTATCAAGTCAGATTGGCAGTGAGTTGGCTGCTGTCCTAAGAGAGACACCTGACTGCGAGCTGGGTCATCTACAAGCGATTTAGCTTTATGGCTGTTTTATTGTGGTTAGCTTCTGTTGTTTGGATTTTGCGTGTGGTTTGGAGCAGGAGGGTGTTCGAGCCACGTGGCTGTGGTTTATGTTTCTTTGTCCTTTGTGTTTTTCTGTGGTTGCTTGTTTTGTTTTTTTGTGTACTTGTTTGTCTGATAACACTCTTGGATCTCTGCATGTATCGCTGATGGAACCCTGCAAGATTTCAGCTTTTTTTGTTTATATAGAATGAATTGTTTGAGTGATGTATGTTTATTGAGATTGTTTTGTCCATGTTTTCCAAAGAACAAAAGTACTTTCTGGCAAATTTGCTTTAAATTTAGCAAAAATTTTGGATAAAAGCGAAACAGAAAGCTTCTTTTAGGTTTTCCCGTTGACTGCTGGAGAAGTATTGACCTTTAATGTTCCAAACCAAAAGCTGCATTGTTATTTGACCCCTCTGTTGTGAGAAAGTATCAGAGACAATGACAATGAGCCAGTCAACACTTTTTGTAGACAGAACTGTGACGTAAACCGAGCCACATCCATTATTCTGCCCTCCTTGTGGCCATTGAATGAATGAAATGGTTGCTTCCACCACCACAACCTTTCCTATGTAGTGTGGATCATCACATTTTAAGCACTGTTATCGGACACTAATTCAAGATGAATGTCGTCTTAATATGTTGGTCAACTGTCAATAGACTTTTTCTTTTTTTTTTCTGTCTCATCTTCGGTGCCACATCAGTGGTGTTACACCCATGCCGCTCATTGCGGCCCCCTGTACACATCCACAGCCTGGCCTGTCCCGCTACATCACCAGCAGGGCAATCCACGGGGAGCTGTGAGAGTCAGGTTATGAGGAGGCAACCCGAGGAGGAGACACTGCGCTGCTGCTGTGGTGCTCAGTGGTGCCTGTTCTGATCCAACATATGCTGGACTTAACCTACTAAGCCCCCAACTGACAACCGTAAGGTCACCATGAGAGCTCGGCATGAAGGGCCATAGAATTTGAGACATTTTTGTTCCCTTTTTCTTTTTTTTTCTTTTAATGCTGATTGATGAGGATGATGAATATGATGCAGAGATTTCTATTCTTGTCTGAGACTGCATGACAGGGGTGTAGTATATGCTTACTTTCATAGAATGTGCTGGCATGAAGCAGGCCCGAGACACCTGCAGTGTTGGCCAGGAAATTCGAGCAACGCTCACAGAGACACATCCATTAAGGGGTTGAAACTCAACTGTGTGGTCCCAGTCTTCCCAGCTGAGCCCATAACAAATTCAGCTCAGGGTGGGAGCTGATCAGGGCAGAAGAATTCTCAAATGAATAATTGTCAGTAGACTTAACTGCACTGCAAAAACCGTTAGAAACGCCCACTTTTGAGTGTTGGAGGGTTATGAGACCTGTGGATCAACAGCCACTGGCTTGCAACCAACGTTTAGTAATGACTGACAGGTGGGGTTAGGGACCGCTGTTGAGTCCCATGGGTCATGTGTGATTGATTAAGCTCCATATTGACAGCAATTGCTGAGTCGTTGAACCAGCATGACAGAGTGTCTTCGTCCAGAGGACACCATCATGTCAGTCCAGTAGCAGTCCCTATGAACTTTGCTCTACTGAGGACTTTGCATTACTGTCAAAGGCATGGATGTGTGGAGGAACTTTGAACTGGGGTCACCATAAGATCAGGGCATGAAGGGCCATCGAAAGATGATGCTACAGCTTTCTCTTCCGGTCTGAGACTGGATGATAATGCTTTACTGTATGTTTTGTTTCTTAATGTAATCTGGCATCGACTAAGCCCAGGAGATACAACACTTGCATTGTTGACCTGGAAATATGCACAATACTCTTGGAGACCCATCCAGTAAGTAGATGAAACTTGACTCTGGCTCTATTTTATTTAAACTCATAACACACTTAACATAACTCGGGCCAGACAGGGGCCAAAGTGAAGTTTTCTTTTGACCTAGACATAGATCTGGCTGAAGACAGTAAAGAGATGGAGTTGAAAGCTGGTGATTGTTACAAAAGACCAGAAAAATGTGTTCTGATTTTTTTTTTTTTTTTTTCAATATTAAGACATTTCCAAAGGAAGTGCTTTATAGGCTTAATGATGACCATCATTGTATGGATTCATTTGAACATGTTTTGAGTGGATTCATCTGCATAGCTTTTATGTTTTTTTTTCATGTTTGTTGAGTAGCCTTTAGCTTTGAAAGAGACTCACAGTACAGCAGTGTTGGTTAGGCCAGAAAGGGCCTCTCATTTTAATGACACCTTTGTTTCCTTTTGAGAATTGACAAGTTTTAACCCTGACAGGGCCCCAAATTCTTGTGAGCTATCTATACATTACCTCAGATTGGAGCTGTCACAGAACAATTTCAAACATGGAAAGGCCAACATTGTTGTTATTCATTTTTTAAATTGGCTCAACATCGAAATTTTGAGAGAGTGTTAATCATAAGAGGGCCCCTTGTAGTAATTGCCGGTATGTGCCTTGTTTCAGAATGTTTCATTTGACGGGCCCTCACATTGTGATGCTGTTTCTGATGGTGAAGAACGACATGCGTCGATTCTCCATTATATACCTCATCTTCCTCTGCGCTTTCGCTCAGTGTACTGCATATTTCTCCACCTTCCATCCGTCCAGTGTTGTTTCCTCTCTCTTTTTTTTTGATAATGTTTTTTCAGCAGTTAAATTTCACTTTGCTTTTGGTTTGCTTTTTTGTGTCAGTATTGTGTTTGTTGATGATTGTTAACAGTGTGACGCCGCACAGTGCATGACCGTTCATTGCAGGTGTAATTTTCACGTTGAGGGTGTGTGGTTGTTGCACTTGATTGCTGTCCAGTTGAGCATGCATGCTAACAATATAGTTGGTGCTGAGGGTACAGTCAGTGGTTATCAAAGCGTGGTCTGTCTTCTACCAGCTGGATTTGGACAGGATTGGCTGGCTGGAAAACTGTTATTCCTCTCCTGACACAGGCTTTGATACTTCATAGCATAGCATTTGTTCTTTGGCTGCATTGTTGTGTGAGAGTGTATGTGGTATGCTGATGTGGTGTGTGTGTGTGTGTGTGTGTGTGTGTGTGTGTTGTGTGTGTGTGTGTGTGTGTGTGTTCATATTTATATTGTATTTGGGAATGTGGGGGCAGGTGAGCGGGAAGCAGGAATACTGTATTAATGTGTTTGATGGGAATGAATGTAGGTGGGAGGTTGAGCATTGATACCTTCTGTTTCCTGGTTGTTGTTTTTTTAAATACCTTGAGCTCAATAGTGATGGGGTGCATATAGCTCTACATTTTTTTTTTTTTTTTTAGTAAATCCTGAGCTATTGGGGAAAATTTTTTACTGGTACTGGATGTTTTGTTAACACTTGGCAAAGCTGTAGTGTGATGATTGTTGAAATCTTCGTCTTCTACAGTCTTTGGCTTGACCGCTGTGGTTCACCATAGGTGAGACCTTTGTGCATGTGACTGTTTTTCATCCCACCATTAAGGTAGTTGCATACTTTCATCAAGGATCATACAGTTGAAGTGAAGAATGGATGAACAGAACAGGACAAACACTCCCTGAGGACAAGATGAGACGCTCATAACAACACTGAACTTTGTCCTAGGATTGAACTGAGATGACTGGGGTGCTCTTTTTCTTTTCTTTTTTTTAGTGCATGAGATTTTTTTTTAGCATGGCCAGGGAATTAGAAAGAAAGAAAAAGAGAAATGAAAAAATCTGTTGGAATACTGTGGCCGGTAAAATCCTGCAGGTTTGTCCTGCTCCTCCTCTCTGCTGCATTTAGACATTCTGGTAGCGTCACTGCTTTTGCTTGGTATTCTGTCCTTTCGATGCATGGTGCTGATTGCTTCACAACTTTGTACGCATTTATACCACAGGTCTCTGTGGTACATCTGATCTCATGCCTCCAGTCAGAGTGAAACACCTGAATCCTCAGGAGGCATACTGATGTTTCCCCTTTCTGTTGTCAACTTGTGTAGCTGAAGCTCATGAAAGATGACGTCACCTATTTTCATGATTTAGAAACAAGACAGAAATGGCTTCCAGTGTAGTTCCTGTTCCTGAAGCCTGATCAGGAAATGCTTCACCAGATTTCACATGGACGGTGTTCTGATATTGAGAGGCTACTGTGAACCCTATACACATTAAGGTTGCATACGCTATCACAAATTCGTTTTGGCAGTCTGTGGTCCTGTATCAGCATGCTGAGTTTCACAGGGTGCTGTTTTGGAAGGGCATGTCAGCTGACAGTGTAGGGTGCATAGACCGGTGTACCTTGGGCCATGCAAGGCAGCTTCAAACAAATAGTCCACATGATAAAGTCCACATGACTGTAGGCCAGCCTGGAAAGTCTCGCTGAGCACAGGAGAGAATGATGCAGCGTGTACTTTTGTAGCAAAACAGGACATGTCTTTGGGAGGTGAATCAAGGTGCATCACATATGAACTGTAAAGTACTTGTTTTTTTTTTTTAAAGTTTGGGCTGCTCAGATCCAGATGTCTGCGGCAGAATGTCCAGATGTTGTTGGTGGTTACAGAGTGTTCATAACTTCTGGATTTGCTGAAAGCTTTTTATTTGTAGGAGTGACCCAAATTAGAGAACGATAACTCTGTTGTTTATCTGTCGTGCAGTTATATTTACTTGTTGAATGAAGACAGTTAGTTTTGATGAAAAATAGCCCATGGCTTGTTTATTTAATTACATTATTCTGCACTGCCACTGTTCTTTCTTTGCAGTGCAGAGCGAAAAAAGAAGGGGAAAAAAAGAAAAAAGATAATGAAAATCATACTAAATCAAAGTTTAAATCTTGAAACTTTAGGATGATATTGATAGATAACATGTACATATTATCCAGCTGTCCAAATTTTCTTCTTTTTTTTTTCTATTCCAACCTCTGCACCACCTCAGAGGCAGTGCACCCACGCCGCTCATTCCGACACCCCATCTACAGCCACAGCCCGGTCAGCCCTGCCACAGCCCTGGCACCAGCAATCCACAGGGAGCAGTTAATGTCAAGTCGTCAATAGGCAACCCACCGGAGGAGACACTGCACTGCTGCCGAGTCACTTCGGTGGTGTTCAGTGACACCTGTTCTGATCTAACATACGCAGGACACCACCTACTAAGCCCCCTACTGACAACAATAATTGCTTAGTTGCGGAGCCGGCGTGAGTGAGCTCTCCCTCCGGAGGGCGCCACCACGTCCGTCCAACGACAGCCCCCATGGACTCGCAGATACCGGTGACCCCGATGGAACCAAACCAAGGCCACAGACGTGGAGAGGACATCGAAATTGAGGTCACCATGAGAGCAGGGCATGAAGGGCTAAAGAATTTGAGACATTTTTTTTTTATGCTGATCAATGAGAATGAGGATGATTAAGATGATGCTATGGATTTCCATTTCGGTCTGAGACTACATGACAGGGCTGTACTCTACGCTTCCTTTCATAATATATCCCGGCATCAGCCAGGCCCGAAGAGATACAGGCACCTGCAGTGTTGGTCAGGAAATTTTAGCAACGCTCTCAGAAACGCATCCATTAAGTGGATAAAACTCGATTGTGTGGTCCCAGTCTTCCCAAGTGAGTCCGCAGCAAACTCAACCCTGGGTAGGAGCCGGTCGGGGCAGAAAAACCCACATGACTCTGATGGGATTCGAACCCACGACCTCCCAGCCGGGAGTCTGCGATGCTAACCACTTCGCCACAGCGGTTGGTCAGCTGTCCAAGATTTTATGGAACTTCGCAATTTTAAAAGTCACTTCTGACAACTGGCTTTGACGAAAAGAAAATCAGAACAACACAGTTTTATTGGATTAAAAAATGTGAAGTTTGGGGCTAATTTTTAGAAAATTCTGGTGTGGTATAACAAAATGAAGTTGAGTTCTGTAAGTGGTTGCATCTACAATCAGTGAAAAATGAATTTTATTTTCTAAGCTATTCATTCATCTGAAGCTCGAGGGAGTTCAATGACTTTGGCCTGACTGCATGTTATATGGAATTGGGAACCCATGTTTGTCTAGGTGTGCATGAATGTATGCATATAGGTATGCAGATATGCATGTGATGCTGTCCACTCTTTTGTAATATGCAATGATGAGCATACGTAACTTGGATGCTTCTTTATGTATGCATGAACATGCCTTGAACATAAAGCCAGGTGGGTTGTACATGAATCACATTGCCTTATTAACAATTCAAAGTGCCCTCTTTGTTCCCTGGCTCCTGCATTTTGGCTGCAGATGGTTGGCAGCCATGCAGATCTGTCAGGACTGTCAGAAAATGGTTTGAGTATGAGGGAGGGGGGGAAAAAAAGCACTTTTTCACCGTGACAAAGCGGAATTAAAGACCGGCCACATAGAATGATTTCTTCAGTATATGCAGGGAGGAGTGATAATACTGCCCTTACACTGTCCATTTTTTGCTGGCAAGAATTAGGTGGCTGAGGATGAACTATACCTGCATAGTGCTGAGGTTTTTAGGAAACTGATATGCATGGCTGATCCAGATATGCAGAGCTTGTACAGAAAGGGTTAACCTGCGTTCTGAATCATCCTTTTTGTGTGTGTGCCAACAGGATATTGAGCTTTTTTGGTTTTCCTTCCCATTGTAATGTAGCTTGTTTATTGATGGAGCTGCAGAACTCTTCTTCTACAGACTTACCATACAGCCTCTGCTTCTGCAGTTCAGGAGCTAGAATCATGCATTGATTTGAGAAAACCACCTTTTCTTTTGTTTTTCTGCTTTTCTTTTTTTTTAATACAGACTTCTAGCTTTAAGTGATAACAGTTTCTTGGGCTGAGCATGATGTAACCATTTTTAGAGCTGAGCATTATGCTAATATGAGATTCGGGACTTCTGTTTCTTTTCCTTCCCCCCCCCCCCCCCCGCCCCAGAGTAGTGGAATCGGACTATTTTACAGTGTTGAGTATGGTTTGATTTGTTCAGTTCTAGAGCCATTTATTTTCAGATTAACTGTCTAAAGTTGGCATGGTTCTATAGCCATTTATTTTCAGAGTAACAGTCAAAAGTTGACCCAGTTCTAGAGCCATGTATTTTCAGATTAACTGTTAAAAGTTGGCACAGTTCTGGAGCTATTTATTTTCAGATTAACTGTCTTAAGTTGACTCAGTTCTATAGCCGTGTATTTTCAGATTAACTGTCTAAAGTTGACTCGGTTCTGTAGCCATGTATTTTCAGATGAACTGTCTAAACTTGACACAGTTCTATGGCCGTGTATTTTCAGATTAACTGTCTAAAGTTGACTTGGTTCTGTAACCATGTATTTTCAGATTAACTGACTGAAGTTGACGCACACTGTTGGATATGGTTAAACAGACTTCTCAAAGATGCTAGCATTTTATTCAGTATACTGTTAGGTGACAACAGACCTGTGCCTCCTACACTTTATTAGTTCTGTTCAGATTTTTTTTTCTGACGATGTTCTTTATATACTATTTTTTAGTACATATAGCTGATACAAATGGTATGTAATGTTAATGTGAAAGCTTGTTTTTTCTTTTCACATAACTGTTTTTGTTTTTTTTTTTGACAGGGGAGATAAGGTTTTTTTCTGTCATGCAAGATCAGATAAGTCATCATCAACCAGAATGGGATTTGCCACCAGAGGCTTGAAAATTGCCATGTACTAGTAAGTAAAAATTTGAAGGAAAAATCATCGGGATTTAGTGTAGAAACTGTCCAGAACATAAAAGTTTCAAAACTAGTCTAGGTTCTCCAGAAAAGACTGTCTTCTTTGATGAGAACTACTCCAGCAACAAATTGGAGGTGCAGAGGTCTGTGATGACCTTTCTCGTTGGTGAACATCCTATTGACAAGGGCTTGAACTTTCTTGTACGTGGTATTCTCCATCGTACCAGAATCGGACTACCACCTCTCTCAGACTGAGCATGCCACTGACATTAGCTGATAGAAAATTGGTGTTTATATGGTTAGTATGACAAGCACTGTGATAACCCATCTCAGGCTATGCATGTGGCTGACACAATTTCTGAGGTTGTCTTTGATGTTAATGTGTTATTCTGTAAAATGTTGATGTTGATATGAGCGTACAGAATTCTCTTCAGTGATGGCATTTAACTCTGTGTGCAGTTATTGGTTATTCATGTGTTAAAGTGTTGTTCTTAACATTTTTCTTGTGTCACTATTTGGCATGGGCACTGGGCTGCACCTTTGTTTCCTCCACAGCATGTTCAAATGCAAAAACAAAACAGAAAACAACAACGAAAGAAGAAAATGGTATGACTCTGAATAATCAGTACAACCAAGTGGTTTTATTCCTGAATGTTAATGTTCATTCAGATGTTGATCCTACCCCCCCCCTCCCTTGGTTTTCTGTTAAGTCTTCTCCAAAGTCTTCCATGGTTATTGTATATCTACCACATACTGGGCTCAACAGTAGGGAAAATGAAGGGAAAGGACAGAACAGTGAAACCTGTTACAATGACCTCGAGAAATCCTTTAATAAGAAAATGGATCTTGAAAGGGAGGGGGCCTTTGTTGGAGGCGCATCCACTATAGACTATCAGAAAAATGTTCTGCAGAAAGAAGTCTTGAGAGGGAATCTTTAAAGGGAGGTAACTGTTATTAGAATATATGTATAGAGAGAAGGGGGGGGGGGGGGAGGATAGAGGGAGGGAGAGATAGGGGGGAGGGAAAATGTTCCTGTTAAATGTGTTTAAGTGGAGGAGGGGAAGGGACTGTGGGGGAGGGGGAGAATATACGATTGTTTGGAGTTGAATGGGAGAATATACAATTGTTTGGAGTTAAATCAAACACATAGACGAAAATGCTCCAGGAAAAAAGTCTTTGAAGGGAGGGAGTCAGTATTGGAAGGTCATTCTGATAGAAAGCCAAAAATACACACAACACACACACACACACACACACACACACACACACACACACACACACAAGGAAGTATATCTAATAAAGAGACCCTCCCCTCCCCCCCCCCCAAAAAAAAAAAAAGTTTCAGAAAAAAAATCTGTAAAGGGAGTTAATGTTTGTTGGTAGATGATGCTTGTTTATTTGTATACAAGAGTTTCCTTTGTCATGAACTCCTTACTGTCCAGGGTCTGTGGCTGACTGTGTGCTTCGATATTAGGCCATCATTCTTACATGAGGATCCACTATGGTCAGTGACCCATCTGCATACCCAACTCGTGACAGCAAAGTCCATGGTCAATGTTTGTTGGGAGGAAAACTGAGTGTAAACAAAAATAGAAATATTCCAGAGAAGTAGGACATTAAAGGGAAGGAGTCTGTCATGGGTTGTAAATTCTGATATAGACAAAGGAGAAAAATGATAACATGTGTTTAGAAGAAGGGAGTTTTTGCTAGGAGAATCTATACCTGTAGGTTGTACAGTATCTGAAAATCAGTGCTATCAGTTTTTCATATACTTCCCTGTCCAAGCAATTGCTTTCCTTACTTGGCATGAACAGTTGATAATTAAGATGCCCATTGAACAACTGCTGCCACCCCCCCCCCCCCCCCTCCCCAAACAAACAAACGAAAAAAACAAATCAAGAGAGAAGGGAACAACGTAATGTCAGAATGCCTAAGTATTCCCTCTGTCACTGTGGCTGATATCCTTTGAATGCATACCTCCCTTTTACTGAGTGAGAGTAACTTTAAGTATTGATTTCATTTCATTGTTTGTTATTTTTTCCATTACAGAAGAGCATTATTTGAATCCCTTGCTGTTTACATGCACAAAGTAACAAAAAAAAAAGAAGCTTTTGACAGTCTGTCATGACTCTGGGGTAAGTGACTGTGTGTCACACTAAGGGAAACCATATTTGAAAGGTTGTTGGCATAATTTCTCACACACCAAATCATTTTAAGTTTTACCTTTGGTCTTTGTCGTTGTTGTCAATTAGAACAAAAGAAGTCGTCTGTTAAGATTAAAAAAAAAAAGTTAGCAATAATGATGATTATTGCAATTGAAGATCATGATCCAAGATTTAGATTGGCTGCGATGCAAGCACCATGGGAAGTGTGTGTCACAGAGGGGACACACACAAATGTAGCTGCCTTTATATTTTTACAGTGTTTGGAAGTCGTTTTGTACCGACAGCCATGAAAGTCTGAGGTCAGGGTTCACTGAGTGGTGTGACACACATGACCATGTACCAAGTTTGTTGTGGCATAGCACGCACATGTGTGTTCCTGTGGTGTGTGTGTGTCCTGCAGTGTGGCCAGAATAACCGGGCCTTTTGTCACTCTCATCTACAAAATGGTCATGGGGGACCTGTTCCGCTTCGCCATCATCTACTGCATCTTCCTGGTGGGGTTCACCCAAGGTGAGGAGGAGCTGAGGGGCCTGGGGATGACTTGCTTTCAGGGGTTGAAGGAGGGGGGGGGGGGGGGAGAGATCACTTGGCTTTAACATGCACCGTTGTTGTGGATGTGTTCCAAGTCTTGGGTGTTTTCATTGCTGGATTTTTTTTTTACATTATTACTGCTGCTTGGAGCGATGTTGAAACCTCAGAAACAGATCTTAATGGGTTTTTCTTTTTTTCAATTTATGGGAGGAGATATCGTGTGTGTGTGTAATTTGTGGGAGGAGGTGTGGTGTGTGTGTGTGTGTGTGTGTGCATGCTCATGTGCATGTGTGTGTGTGTGTGTATGCGTGCGTGCATGTGTGCGTGCGTGCGTGTGTGGGTGGGTGGGTGCATATGTGTGTGTGTGTGTGCGCGCGTGTGTGCGCTTGCATATAGAATTTTGAATGTGGGTTTTGGCATAGTTGTTTTTATAACTGTAAACTACAAAATGAACCTGTTGTAAGGCTGAAGAAACGATTTTTGTTTTCTGTGTTGGTGACGGTTTTTTGAGTGGCACTGAGGTATACAATGTTGTTGTTGGTAGGAGTGATTACTGATTGTTTTCCTGTCCCATCATCATTGCCTGCTAAGTGATATTGCTGTCATGCCACTCATCCCAGCTCTCCTGGTCACGACCATGCCTGGGTTCATCCCATAAAGATTTTCTCTGGCTGTCAGGTCTCATGATCATATAGGGTGGCTTGGCCAACGTTTTTGACTTGCTCACAGTACGAAGGGAATGAGAGGACGAAATATGCTTTGACACATAAAAACACAGAGGAACAACTCCGGGTATGTCTGCGTCATGCCTGTCAAAGGGACCACACACCACAGAAATAGTTTTGGTTCAGTCAGTTCAGTCACCTGCACCCAATTGGTAAGGGCAGTCAGTACAGTTGAGTCAGTGTGGAAAAATTTGTTCTCGGCTGCGACAGCCAGGCCCTGTAACATGGTTCAAACCAGCGACTTCTCAGTCCAAACCTCCGTCTGCATTCCCACTACTGCACATGAAGGGTGCTGTCTCATAATTGTTGGCAAAATCAGAATCCTCTGTTTTCAACAAGTGGTTTTTACAGGAGACACAGCAGGTTTGGGCAAAATTCCGGAAACTGGATGAAAATATGTTGTATATTTTCTTTCACTTCAGAGTAAAAGAGAGAGAAATACACTGGATTAAACATGTTTTGTTTAAATAACTTTAGAAATGATCATGGTTGTAACATTGAAGCAATTTTTGTATGTTTCGTTAAAATGACTTTGTAAATGATTATGGTTTTTAACACTAAGGCAGTGTTTATATTATTTTGTGAGAAGGAAATTGGTATTTTACAGATGATAGAACAAATTCAGCACAAGTGTTGCATTTGAAGGTGTTTTGGTTTACTCAGCCGTTGTTTAATACAGGCGTGTGCTGTGAATTGTGTTGGCAGTTTTTATATTCCTATTACTTTGAGGCACCATCACAACCTTTGTGCTTGCTGACATTGCGACCTATGGTTGCAGGTTTCTTCTTCCTGTTCCGTGATGTGGACAGCGACAATTCAGATGTTGCCAAGTTCTCCACTTTGCCAGACACCATCCTCAACCTTTTCCAGATGACCTTAGGAGAGTTCAAGGTCAGTGGCTGTCTGCACCAAACTGGCTGATACTTATAATGGAGGTGTTTGGAAAATCTGGGCTTTGCTTGTTAACAGGGTGGTTTTGTGATCATAATTTTCTGCAAATGAATTTTTCAAGTAAGCAAACAGTAATGCATGCCTTTAAAATCAAGTGCAGTTCCCATGAAAAAGATGACAATATGTTAGTCTTCATTATGCCCATCAGTCATATATTCTTTGTTGTTTTTTTTGCTACATTGAATATCTTCTTCTCCCTTAACTCCATGCGGAGTCTCTGGGGCACTGAACATTGAAATTGCACAGGTATAACTACAATGTACTTTATATCTGGCAGTGTGGGAATGAAGTTAAGGTCAATCAAGAGACAAGGAATAGGAAGGATCGCTAGTTAAATGGATTATTGCAGACAGGCAGAATAGGGCGGAATGGTAGTTAGGGGTCCCTGTTGAGAAAAAGTATCGCCTTGTAGTTCAGAAATTCATGTAGTATTTTTAAAGTGCTGTCAGTGTGTTTAGTTTCAGTGAAGTGTTTGTTTGCTAACTTGACTTTCTGGGAATGTAACTGATGAGTGGACAAATAAAAGAAAAGAGTTTGGTTCATCTATATAAGATCTACTGGACAAGAAGTAATTAAGTGATGATGGTTCTGTTGAGAACAGGTTGAACCCTACTTGCGAAAGGTTATGTATTGTGTTATAAGCTAATGTATGTAGGGGAAGCTCACTGTGTCTGGGGCACGGCTTTAAGGAGGTGGAGCTCACTTCTCCCCTTCCACTGCCTTGAGCCTTCCTTGAACTGAATTACCCACAGAGAGGGTTTTCAAGCAGTGAAAATGCAACCCCGTGAGTGATTTTGAGTTCAGGACTGTCAGTTGTACAGTTAATGCTCTAACCATTCAACTGCTGGCCCCATAACTCTTTTTGTACCTGAAATGAATTGTTCTGTGTTGTATTGTGCAGTATGCTGCCTTTGACTACTCACGGTACTCTACGTTGACCAAGTTTGTGTTTGCCATCTTCATGATCCTGATGCCCATCCTGCTGCTGAACATGCTGATCGCCATGATGGGCAACACCTACAACACCGTCATCGCCAAGTCCGAAAAGGAGTGGCGCAAACAGGTATGCTGTTGCTCTGGAGTTCGTGTTGTCAGCAAGGGTGCCAATGTTGTAGTTGTTGTTGTTGTTGTTAAGGTTTTCTGACAGATGTGCTGGCCTGTGTTCTGTATTGCTAGCATGGAATTTGGCTGTATTTGAAAATTCATGTGTTTTTGTTGTGTTATGTTTGGGTATTTAAGCTGGGTTTTTGTTTGGTTTGTTTGGTAAGTTCACAAAGAGTGCAATACAAATCTCGCACAAGTAACAAAAAAAATTTCTATGTCAGTTAACGGAAACTGTTCACAAAGCCTGCCAACTAGTCAGGTTTAATTTGCAATGAGTGTTCTTAATTGATGAAAATAGATTAACATATTACTCCACACGACATGTTACAAAGAATTCCCTTTAGAATTCATAGTACACAGGTAATAGAAAGAATCCAGAGCAAGTGAGTCAGCAAGAAAGAGAGAGAGTGGGGAAAGTAGGACAACAAAAAGACCAGGCACCATCAAGCTCCTCATCATGGATTACAGGGGCACATTTACATCACTCGTTACATTTTGTATTCAGGAGAATAAAAAGTCAAGGTACCCACAAGGTACCCATCATGTACCTGTCTATAGCCCTCCACGTCTCCAGGAAGAAAAACACACTGACTGGCACATACCATCTCCACGGCCAAAATCTCAAAAGCGTCGAAGAGACAAAGTACCTGGGGGTCACCATTTCCCAAGATCTTAGCTGGGACACCCACATCTCCAATATAACAAACAGGGCAAACAAGACCTTAGGGTTCCTCAGGCGAAACCTGCGAGTAGGCTCTATTAACATCAAGGAAACTGCCTACAAAGCCCTAGTTCGCCCCACCCTAGAATATGCCTCACCTGTCTGGGACCCCTACACTGCCAAAAACATCAACAACATGGAAAAAGTTCAACGCCGTGCAGCTCGATGGGTTGTGAACCGCCACCGTCACACCTCAAGTGTCGATTCCATGCTGACACATCTACAGTGGTCCACCCTGGCAGACAGAAGAAGAGCAGCAAGGCTGACCACCTTCTTCAAATACCATCATGAAGAGGTCAGCATAAACACCCCATTCAGGCCTACACCAAACACCCCAGCACGGACTACAAGACAGTCTCATGGGGAGACTTATCTTCTCCCCGCCTGTAAAACCAACTACAGGAAGTTTTCTTTCTTCCCAAGGACTGTCAGGGACTGGAACAGCCTGCCTCCTGAGGTTATTTCCTCAACCTCAGTGGAGTGTTTCAAGTCCCAAATCTGACCAACCAGTGCCCACCCCCCCACTCCCCCACTACCACCCCCCCCACAAGTTCCCACCCCCCCCCCCCGGCTGTCAGTCCTACATGTCTATGTCAACACCCTGTGGAAACCCCCCAAAGTTTTTACACACATCAGAACCATCAAAATGATGATGGCGGATGTTCAAAGAAAGAAGATAACAGGCGCATTCCCATCACTGACTGTATTTTGTATTGAAAAAAAAAGACATTGCTGTGGATCATAGAACAAGAGTTACATATGCCATCATTTCTTCCATGAATCAGGACTGTTTGTTATGTATAGTGGATGAATATTGTTCAGGTGCATGTCTGGTTTAAAATGGTAAGAAAGTTTTATAGACTACTGCAAAATCTATATTCGTGTACACATAACTTGACCAGTAAAAGAATCATATTAAGAATATTCTTGGTGGTAGGAGGCATCATGTTGTTATCCAAAGATGGCTACACTCTTTTTTTGTGTGTGTCTTACTGCTTTTGTTCCCCTCAATAAATCCGCTCAAAAATAAAATACTTTTTTAGCTGAAATTCCCCTCATCACCACCCTCCCCCATTCCGCCCAACCAGCACCATCCAGCAGCCCTAGCTTTCCATACCCACCCAGTTCTTTATCCTGTAAGTTGTCCAGTGGTTTCCCCATTATTGGATGGTTGTCAAGGATTTGTCAGTTCTCTTGTACAGTAGACACCAACCAGTTTATGTTTTGTTTTCATTGCTGTATGGTTCGTTGTGTTGCTGACTGAGAGATACATGGAAGACTCTCTTTATGGATCATTCTGACCTTCCCTTTGACAATGCTCATCAGACTGATTGGATACAGGCCAGATGTAATGCCACTCAACCCTGTGTCTCTGACTCAGTGGGCCAAGATCGTGGTGGTGCTGGAGAGGGGCTTCTCCAAGAAGAAGCTGCGTCGCTTCCAGATGGACTACTCCGTCAAGCTGGCAGGGCCACCCAAACACCAGCTAGGGGAACACGCTGACGTCAATGTGGAGCAGAGGGCGCTGGTCGTCATCAAGTCTACCAACAAGTCTCGTGCCAAAATGATCAAGGGTGCCATTGTGAACTGGAAGGTGATGAATCAGTCTTTTTTCTTTTTACTGTTGGTTGTTGCTGCTGTAACTGTGATTTGTGTGTGTGTGTGTGTGTGTGTGTGTGTGTGTGTGTGTGTGTGGTGTGTGTGTGTGTGTGTGTGTGCATGCACCTTGGGTAGCTGCTGTTCTGGTGCTTCCTTGATGTGACTTCTACCACGTTGTTCCCAGTTCTCCCCCACACAGCCACTCCAGTAATAGTTCTTGAGTCATTACTGAGTGGGCTGTTCTGCCCCCAACATACCTGCCACTCCACAGAGCTGTCATCTCGTTGGTGAGGAAACGAGGTTTCTACTCTCTGGGCAGCTGTAGGGTGTGACATAGAGGATGGACCAATCAGCAGCCAGCACTACTTGGCATCTCTCTTAGGGACACCGGACACACATGGATCGTCTTTTGTGGAACGCTGTTTGGTGGACTGCTGTAGTGAACACGCTGCGTGAGGATTCAAGAACACACAGAGTAGTAGAAGTAGTAATGTTGGGGGAAGTAGCTACCAGTGGCGCTGAGAAGCTGGTATTGTTTTTTTTTTGTATGTTGGGTTTTTTGTTCAGCAGTACAGTATGAATGTGTATTTTGTAGATTCCTTTCGCAAAAACATTATCGTATGGGTATGTTCTTTGTACGTTATTTGAAAGTAAATATTCTTTGCATCTGTCATGCTGCTGCTCATAAATGACTTGGTACTTTTGCATGTGTGGATAATGGTGTAAAGCTGAACAAAGTCAGGGAAGGCATACTGATGAGGGAGAAAAGAAAAAAACAACATTTTTTTCTGTATTTTTCAGAAACTTGGCAAAGAGGTGATGCGCCAGATGAGGGAATGGAAAACCAAAGGGGCCCGGGGCACGTTCCAGGTGTCCAAACGGCGTGGCACTGTCGCTCTGGAAGACATGGGTCTGCCCAACCTGTCAGGGACTGTGACACAACTGGCCTGGGAGAAGGACCTCAGCTTTGCCCAAGCAGCGGCCAATCCACGTTCCCCGGGAGGGGCCATCTCATGCGGAGGGGGTGAAACCAGCAGAAGTGAGGAATCCAGGGCAGGTGGCTAACGGGGCTCCCGGTCTTCCAAACGGCTCCGCTGTTCAGCAGCTGCACCAGCAGGCCCTGTCAGTGGCGGCTGTTCGACGGCCTCGCAACCTCGTTTACAACCGTGTGGCCCCTCTCTTACCCCCTTTGCCTCAGGAAGACAGTAGCAGTGCCTTGACCTTGACCCAGTCCCAAGAGACACGGACGTCGGGGCCAAAGTCTGATGACAGGGAAGAAGTTGAGAAACCGGAGAAGAAAACGTCTATCAGTCATGTCAGTGCTGCAGCTTTGGACTTGTCCATCTCCTCTTGGGGAGAGACCACAGAGGCTTCTGTCTCTGAGGAAACGCCCCGAACCCTGCCTTCCCCCAAGAAGGACCCTGCCGTTACCCTGAAGGCTGTGGAAGGAGTCCGGCTGTCCCCCACCAAATCTCTGTCTGGAGACAGGAGAGACGTGGAGGCTGGCAGACTGTCACCCAGAACAGAAGCCTCCTCCGGCTCTTTCAAGGACGTGGAGTCGGGTCTGGGGGTGGAAATGGCTACCACTCAGTCCGAGGTTCCTGACGCCACCTCCAGTCCTAGTCATCACCACAAGAAAAAGAAAGGGAAGGGTGGGAAACGCTCCAAAGAGGGCTCGCCCACAAAGACTCCCAAGTCAGAATCTCCTCGCTCGCCCAGAAAGTCTCCCAAGTCAGAATCTCCCCGCCCGCCCAACGCGGATTTTGACTCCCTTGGCCATGACTCTGCAGGTCAGGGTTCCCAAGACCAAGATGACAAAGAAAGCACAACAGAGTGAGGTCCGACCTCCCTTTGTGGGCCATGCTTGCTTTGTTTTCTGCAAGAAATCAAAAATGTGCCAGACGGGTGAGAGGTATTGGCCTTGGGCTAGAGAAGAATTGTGACTTGCGCTTTCTTCTGAGAGAAGTTGTTTTTAAGCTGTGATGAACTAAAAAATTGTTTGATGTCTTATTGTCACTTTGGAAAATTGAAAAAGAAAAAGCAAGCCACTGGAATTACTCAGAGAATCCTTCTCAAGCTTCACCACAATCTGTGGAGAGCATCTCTCTGATTTGCATAGCGTCTAGCTGGATTCCGTGTGCAGGTTTGTAGAAGTGATAACACAGATGGTGACAGTTTGGGAAATGGTTTTGAATTTTCAGTCTACTGTTGAGTTATATTCTGTATGAATCTGTGGATGCTTTAGCGTGTGTGTGTGTGTGTGTGTGTGTGTGTGTGTGTGTGTGTGTTTGTGATTGTTTGATTCTGTGAGTTTGGTCAGCCAATGCACCCCCATCCACCACCATCCAGCTGTTTTGTCCTGACCGCTGCCTGTGTCTGAATTTGGTTTAGTTTGTCCTGGTGATATTCTGTGGAACTCGGTATGAAAGACTGAATTCAGAATTCTGTACATAGAGCTGCATTCATGGAGAGAGTGTGAGATAAAAAAAAACGTTTACTATAATTCCATCCACAAAAAAACATATGCCATAACTGCACTGCTGATATACATTAATGACTTTTTATGATCTTATGTATTTGTTTTTTGCTCTGTACATGTTCTCATGATGTGGACTTGTATGTCGTCAGGCAAACAAATCCACTTTGAAATGTTGATTTTGGGTGTTGGGTCATTATATTGTATAGAAATCTCCTAGAATCACTCAAGACTGTAACATATTTGTAGAATTGTGCATGTTGTGTCCAGTTTTTAAGGTATGAACCAATATTCTCTCATGGAAAATAAGGGCATTTGTTGATTATAACGCATGTTGCATTTGTTGGTGACCACTACTGTAGTAGTCTGTTGTCAATATTTTCCCATTTCTGGAATGAGAAGCTCCTAAGATGTAGATTTAGTCGTGGTGATAAGACATTAAACTAAAGATCTGGTCCTATGACATATAATTAGTATGTGTCCATGACAGACAGATAATCACTATGTGTCTACAAATTCTGTGTGTGTGTGTGTGTGTGTGTGTGTGTGTGTGTGTGTGTGTGTGAGAAAGAGAGAGAGAAAGAAAGTGTGAGTTGTGCATGTGTGATCAAATGTCACACACATACGCATGCAGCACCACACACACACACACACACACACACACACACACACACACACACCATGGTGAAGACAGAAAGAAAATGATACTTGACATGATGCAATTAAACAGTCGACAAATGTTTACAGTAAATGTTAATATAAATAATTGGCAGGACCTGATATATCCATGTCTAAAAGCGTACACAACAGTCGACAAATGTTTACAGTAAACGTTAATGCAAATAGTTGGCAGGATTTAATGTATCCATGTCTAAAACTAAGTGTACACATTAGTTGACAAATGTTTACAGTGAATGTTTTTGCAAATAGTTGGCAGGAGCTGATGTATCCATGTCTAAAAGTGTACAGAACAGCTTTTATTTTCAAATGCAGTTGAGCATCCACATGTGTTTCTGCCTTAAATCTGACAAGTCCCTGTCATTTTTGGAGACGATATAGAGAAGCAGTGATTTTAAGAAGCGGATTCAGATGAAACTTGTCTTGCCAGTTGAACAAGTTATAGATTTGTGCTGTTGATTCTGCTGCTCTTTATTGCATGTTGTTCATTTTTTGTGACTGCTGTTGGGTTACCTTGTGATAAGCATTGAAGATGCCATGTATTCACTTCTTGTTTGGGAGCAAGATTTTGGGATTACCCATCCACTTACTTTTATCTCCTACATGAGTGATATTTTAAAGTGCAAACAATATTGAAGGTCACCATATAGAAATAATCTTGTACATGCGCTTTTGATCAACTTAGTAGAAATTTGTTACCTCTGAAAAAAAAGAAGAAAAAAGGATATTGCTATTGCCTTTTTTTTTTTTTTTTTTTTTTTTAATAGTTCCTGTGCCTATGAAGATGGTGAGATTCTTATATGAAGAGTCATTAGTCACCAGCAGTGGTACTACCTTTTCCCATATCATTTCCCTCTGTGCCTCTTTACAAATCCCTCCTAAAGGAGTGAGTAGGAATGTACTGTACATTTGCTTAAGTTCTGCCTTCTTTCTTTGTATATGATAAGACATATAGAAACTAGTAGTATGATATATAAAGTGGAAATCTGCTGTGAAACGTTTTTTACAGTGTGTCTTTTAGCTGAATCTTATACCGTAGTGGAAGTCTGCTGCTGTCCCTACTTCATCCATGCATCTGCTTCAGGCATCGAACCTCTGCCTTCAAGATTGCTGAAATTCCATCTGTTCTGTTTAACCTTTTCCCATATCCAACCTCCATTTTGGTTCTTGTATCCATTATGTAGTGTGGATGTGGAGACTGATCGACTCAAGACAGCCGTCTTCATCATCATTTTTTGGCTAGAACTCTAAAGTTTACCATTGGTGAGATTTAAATATGCGACCATCTTTGAATACCCTCATTGAGGCAGCGACATTCCGTCTTCTAGGACGATGCCTAGAATGGCTCTTTTCGTATGTCTTTTTCTTTTCTCTCTTTTTTTTTTCCATCCACACTGTGGGCACATGATGGCTTATTTTTCCATGAAGATTCAAATGGGATTTGACATTCAAGCAGGTTTTTTTTTCTGTTTTTGTTTTTAATCCAGTGCATTTGTTCATACATGTGACCTTGGTTTAAAGTCTTGTTAGGAGACTTTGGACAAGAAAAGGCTGAGGGCCCGTGAGGAGAGAGGGGAGGGCGGGGGGAGGTCTGCATAGATGTGGACTCTAAGAGAACATCTCTAATCTGGCTGTCTTCAGCAGGGATTAAACCCAGTACCCTTGGATGGAAAGAACAGTGCTGTATTCACAGGGCCAACCAGGCAACCTGAAGGGAATGATGGACAGGATTATTATTGGCAGATTTCCGCCAATCAAAGACGAAGAATTAACATTTCTTTTTACATTCTGTCCAATAGAAAGATGGCATTCGCAGCAGTCCAGATTAAAACTTTGATATCCAAATCGTATTGCAGCTGCAATGACAACTGTGAATCTCACAGGGAAAATATGATTGAAACGGATAATTACTCATGATCAAAATGATTATTTTTCATGGAGAAAATTAAGATGTCTTTTGAAGCAAGAGCTCTTCAGTGTTTATTTGTTCAGCATGATCTTTTGGTGTCTGCTAGTTTTATGACTGATCAGGTTTATAGTGATGATATTTGTCACTTAAAGTGTAAGCGTAGTGTGGGCTGGGATGGAAAGCAAGGGGTTTGATACTGGAGTGTTAGCACTGTATGAAGTAAGATGGAGAGGATGGAGTTGGACAATGGAAGTGTTAGCATTCCTATAGCTTCCAACCCGCCCAAATGTTTCTGGAAATTCCCTAATCAAGGAGTTATTCCTGAAATCCCAAATTTTATGAGGGGAAAAGGCAGAAGTTCTATATTTTATTTAAACATGATGGTTTTGGGTGGAGCGGGGTCATTCTTGGTTAGGGATGATGAATGATAGCAGGATAAAGCCTAAATGATGTTATGTGGATTTGGGCGATGGTATGTATAGAACTGCATTTTCTTTTTGAACTCCTTTTTGGTCACCTGAAACACCAAGGGTCAGAAATGCTTTGATCAAAAGCCAAACTACCCCTCTTCAGTCCACCCCAATCCCATTATCCCTGCTTCCTGAAACTTGATTTGGAAGGGTGGCAGCTATGCATTCTGGAGGTGGGGTGGACAGGGTGGTGTTTGATGCTGGAAGTGTAAGCAGTGTATGAGGTGGGGTGGACAGGGTGGTGTTTGACGCTGGAAGTGTAAGCAGTGTATGAGGTGGGGTGGACAGGGTGGTGTTTGACGCTGGAAGTGTAAGCAGTGTATGAGGTGGGGTGGACAGGGTGGTGTTTGACGCTGAAGTGTAAGCAGTGTATGAGGTGGGGTGGACAGGGTGGTGTTTGACGCTGGAAGTGTAAGCAGTGTATGAGGTGGGGTGGACAGGGTGGTGTTTGACGCTGAAGTGTAAGCGTGTATGAGGTGGGGTGGACAGGGTGTGTTGATGCTGAAGTGTAAGCAGTGTATGAGGTGGGTGGACAGGGTGGTGTTTGACGCTGGAAGTGTAAGCAGTGTATGAGGTGGGGTGGACAGGGTGGTGTTTGACGCTGGAAGTGTAAGCAGTGTATGAGGTGGGGTGGACAGGGTGGTGTTTGACGCTGGAAGTGTAAGCAGTGTATGAGGTGGGGTGGACAGGGTGGTGTTTGATGCTGGAAGTGTAAGCAGTGTATGAGGTGGGGTGGACAGGGTGGTGTTTGACGCTGGAAGTGTAAGCAGTGTATGAGGTGGGGTGGACAGGGTGGTGTTTGACGCTGGAAGTGTAAGCAGTGTATGAGGTGGGGTGGACAGGGTGGTGTTTGACGCTGGAAGTGTAAGCAGTGTATGAGGTGGGGTGGACAGGGTGGTGTTTGACGCTGGAAGTGTAAGCAGTGTATGAGGTGGGGTGGACAGGGTGGTGTTTGACGCTGGAAGTGTAAGCAGTGTATGAGTGGGGTGGACAGGGGTGTTTGACGCTGAAGTGTAAGCAGTGTATGAGGTGGGTGGACAGGTGGTGTTTGACACTGGAAGTGTAAGCAGTGTATGAGGTGGGTGGACAGGTGGTGTTTGACGCTGAAGTGTAAGCAGTGTATGAGGTGGAGTGGACAGGGTGGTGTTTGACGCTGGAAGTGTAAGCAGTGTATGAGGTGGGGTGGACAGGGTGGTGTTTGACGCTGGAAGTGTAAGCAGTGTATGGGTGGGGTGGACAGGGTGGTGTTGACGCTGGAAGTGTAAGCAGTGTATGAGGTGGGATGGAAAGCATGGGTTTGGATGGTAGACACTGCAGGAAGGTGAGAGTGTGCCACATGTCCTGTCCTTGGTGAGCTGACAGGCAGTGTCCGGGTCCCCTGGTCTTTGGCATGTCTTGTTTGGCATCGCAGCAATCGCGATCTTCCATTCCATTCCTACAACCTGTTTCCGTCTTGTTTGATCTCCAAACTTTTTTTTTGGTGCATTTATGGACAGACTGGGTGTGGCATTGTTTTTTGGATAGTTTTTTTTTTCTTCTGTTTCTTTTTTTTTTTTTTGAAAGACATCTTTTAAATACTGTTAAATTTTTTTTCTGCATCGATTGTAGAAGAGAGAGAGAGAGAGGAATGAGAGTGGGGAAGGGTGAGTGGAGGTTGGAACGGTAAATGATAAATAATTCGGTGTACTTGAATATGTCATGTTGTTTTAATGCTTTTTCCTCCATACCAACATGTGATTTGTAGACAGAATGTATATATAATCCATATCATAGGTAGTTTCATCACTACACTATCCATAAATGTTCACCTTCAGTTTTATTCTGTAGGGTACTCTTTGTTTATTTGTTTTGGGTGTTAACGCTAAAGTTATATAAGCTTGCACTGCTTATTGAGTTAGAACACCCTGACAGAATACAGGGTGAGACAGTAGTGTTGAACAGTCAGCCAGGGGTGGTTCTGCGGAGTCATTTACCTGGTGCAGCCTGGGAGTGTCACAGGACGTTGAACTGACAACCCAGAACATTTTGATCAATTCCTCCCCTCCCTACCCTTCCCTGCCTCACCTTCCTCGAAGATCCCTCCTAGTTCAGAGTTTTTGGTATCCTTAGCAATAAACAGCGTGAAAAGCATACAGATTTCTTCACCAAGATGAATGTGATGGACCATTGAAGTGTTTAGTCTCTGTAAACTAGAACAGTCATGTAGGTAAAGCCCAGTGCTTGAAATGGCCACACTGTACTGGTAAGAGAGAAAAGTGCACTGTGATTGTTCACCACAGCAGATGTCTGCCAGGTTGTACAGAACTGTCATGATGTTGCCGTTTGTACACACATGCATGAGAGAAAGACAGAAACTCATCAGGGAGGACTTAGCAACGGTATTGATGGCAGATATACCTTTACAACAGTACCACACCAAGAAGGGGAAGAAACGCTTCTTTACAAACTAGTCCTGTCAAAATCCAACCGGTGATTGGACCAGTAGGTTGATTTCTCCTTGTATATGCACCATGTAATGAGCTCTTGTTTTGTCTATTCACTACTATAGCCCGTCAGTGCACTGTCTGTAAGCCAAAATCTCATACAAATAAATGAAGTTTGAGACTTCAGAGGAGAAATGGATGGCATCTTTGCCGTAATGAATTTGAACTTTGCTGAGCATGTTGTGGGCAGAATCTCTTTGAAGATACTGGATTTGAGGGTAACATGAAGTAACTTCAAAAGAAACCATCAACATCTTCTAATGTGTACTTAATCGCTTACTGTACAGTGTTTATCCTAATACCAGTATGCCAGCTAAGATGCACGATACTTACTTATGAGCTTGATGCATGATGATGTCAATCGAATGAGCTGTATCAGAATGGGCTTGATGGATGATTTTGAATGAGCTGTATCCGAGTGAGCAAGATAGGTGATGATGTTGAACGAGCTGTATCAGAGTGAGCATGATGGGTGATGATGTTGAATGAGCTGTATCAGAGTGAGCATGATGGGTGATGTTGAACGAGCTGTATCAGAGTGAGCATGATGGGTGATGATGTTGAACGAGCTGTATCAGAGTGAGCATGATGGGTGATGATGTTGAACGAGCTGTATCAGAGTGAGCATGATGGGTGATGATGTTGAACGAGCTGTATCAGAGTGAGCATGATGGGTGATGATGTTGAATGAGCTGTATCAGAGTGAGCATGATGGGTGATGATGTTGAACAAACTGTATCAGAGTGAGCATGATGGGTGATGATGTTGAACGAGCTGTATCAGAGTGAGCATGATGGGTGATGATGTTGAATGAGCTGTATCAGAGTGAGCATGATGGGTGATGATGTTGAATGAGCTGTATCAGAGTGAGCATGATGGGTGATGATGTTGAATGAGCTGTATCAGAGTGAGCATGATGGGTGATGATGTTGAACAAACTGTATCAGAACAAGTCTCTCTTGTAAATTCTAAATCTGTTCTGTTGCTGTTCATCATGTTCAGCGACAGGCAATTGAAAAAATATATGCCAAACGCACAGTGATTTCTTTTTTTTTCCATTCCAGGAATTTGCATTTATTCTTCCTTGTTCATCTTGGATGACATTATACATTTGTTTACACAATCAGAGACCGTGCAACAAAGACCCTCCATTGCAACAGCAGTGAAGAAAAGTATGATTGTGTGGAAAAATGGGTATGGAAACTTTCCCTCTGTCCTTTTCCTTCCTTACCGTCAGAGTTTGTGTGATGGAATGTAGGCAACTCCCCCACTCCCCCTCTCCAGAGACTCTCACATTTGCACACACAGACACACTCTCTCTCTCTCTCCCTCTCTCTCTCTCTCACACACACACACACACACAAAACACACACACACTCTCTCTCTCTCTCTCCCTCACCCTCTCTCTCTCTCCCTCTCTCTCTCTCTCTCACACACACACACACACACACACACAAAACACACATGCACAGAGTCAGCTGCACTGCACCCACCCTCTTCCTATCCCCCTGTCACCATGATTCCCGAACGGATTGTTTGTTTATTTGTTAATTAAGCGTGCTAGACGTGTTGCCGACATCAGTGTCATGTTTTGTCAGGGCCTTGATTTTCAGCTTTTTTTTTCCTCTCAGGGAGTTGGCGTCTTGTGTGTGTGTGTGTGTGTGTGTGTGTGTGTGTGTGTGTGTGTGTGTGTGTGTGTGTGATACACTGTTTGTCACACACTGTGAGATTCATTTGCCTTGTTGCTCACATATCCAATGGTTCAAACTGCATGACATTAGTTCTCAATTTGTATTTATTTGCTGTTGCCATCACATTAAAAAAAAAGGAAAGAAAAGAAATCTTGTCATATCATATTTGCTCCATAAAACAATTTTTTGAAAGCGCATGTAACTGTTGAATTTGTTTTTAATAGAAACTGACCTTTTTGTTTTGTTTTTGTTAGTTTATCTTTCTGATGAACTAACATGCAAGTTCAATCAATGTATCATGATTAGATTCTTTCATGTAAATAATTATATGTTTCCAGACTATTGCTGGTTGGGCAAGTATCTTTTAATGTGCAAGGTTATTAGCTTCTTTACATCAGCCTTCTTGGTTTTATGAGGAATTTAAAGAAAATTCACTCCCAGAATCCTTGATGTCAAGAAACTAGAATGTATCTACTTCAGCATAAAAGTTGGATTTGGCATGTTACTGTTAATGAAGGGCAAGGTAAAGTGTTGATTGTGGTGCCCAGTGGTGTGCTGCACTTGACGAAAACTGCCTGTAATGGAAGATCTATGGTCAGTGGTCGATCACTTCAAGTGGTCTGGCTAAGGTCACACTTCTTCCATCAAGTTTGGCATTATTTCAGTTTGGGGTAAGAGGGAGCAGTTTTGCTGGTGGGAATGAAAGCCTGAAAAGAACCAAGCTGAACCAGAAATTCCCTGTAAGATGAAAACAAATACCCAGAGGTTGGTGAAGGTGAGCTGGTCAGATCTACAGAAAGTTATTGCATAATGGTCAAGAACAGACTAAAACGGACAAGGTCCAAACCTTATGGTTCTGGAATGCTTTTGCATAGTCCAGGAATGGTTTTTAAAGTGATTATAATTTTCTTGAGGTTTTTTCCTTTTTTTTTTTCTGTCCTTTATTTTGAGATTTTTTTTTTAAAAGAATATTGACAAATTCTCGATTCTTCCATGGGATTTTTTTTTCTATTATTTTTTTTTTAAAAAGAATATTAACTAATTGACTAATTCTCAATTCTTCCATGGTGTGAAATTGAATTAGATGTGTTACCTTCAGAAATTTGTTGGATTTGTTTGTTCTGGAGCATCAGAGTGCATGCTAGGCATTGAAAATCATTCATCAAGAAGGCAGATTGGGAAATTCTTGAAGTCCTGCGAGAAGAATCGTCACTCAAACAGAGGCGCCTGATTCAAACTAGGCCTGCTGGATTCCCAAACTACTGACCATGTGACCACAAGCCATAAACACCATAGAGCAGGGAACCAAGGATGCTCTTTGAGGGAACCTGCTTGACATGGAAATATCCAGTGAAACAAATCTTGCTACACACCAGTCTGACCAAATTCTAATGTTAACACGTCTTCTTCAAAGGTCATATTGTTATGAGAGAAAGAGAGCATTAATTCGTGGTTTTGAAGTTTGTCTCTTCCTGGATTGTATGGGTTTTATCAGAGAGCATTAAAGCGACTTTTTTGAAAGTTTGTTTCAAGTTGCAAAGTAAGCTCTTCCTGGTTCATATTGTTTCAGAGAGAGCATTAATGTGAAAGTTTACAAAGTTGACATCTTCCTGAATTGTACTGTTCTTAGAAAGCATTCTGTTCTTGTCGAAGGTTTGTTCTACTTTACCCTGAATGACATTGTTCTAAGAGAGAGTGTTTTTGTACAGTTTTGAGTCTCTTTTTGTGACTGTAACTGCTGACAATGTTTGTGTTGTGTGTGTCTTCTTCTTCTTCTTGTTATTGTTCTTGTTTTCTTTGTGTTGCCTCCTTGCAGGACGTTCTGTTTTCACCCATGTCCGCTGGCTTGTTTGTATATCTATCAGCAAGATGAGGCAAAGACTAATGATTGTTCACTTCACTGTCGCTTGTAGCCCAGTCAAGGGGCCTTAGGAAGGGTGTCAGTTTGTTAGAGACTATTTTAATGGATTTCAGAGAAAGTTGGTGGAAAGATCAAATGTGGCTTTAGGATGAATCCACTAAACTTTTGGTGTCAATCAGGATATATGAGCAGATCCAGATTTTTTTTTTCACTTTATTTAACATTGTGGGGTAGAACTTTTTTGACATTTTCATAATTTCTCAAGAAATGATTCATGGATCTCAATTGATTATTTTTTTTCTCAAATCAGGATAATTAGAGGTATATTGATAGTTTACAAACTTGTTAGATTTGTTGTGAGGATCCAGCGAGCAAAGTAGCAAGTGTGAAGGCAGTGGGATGGAATTTGAGTAAGAGGATTGTTGAAGGTAAAGAGGTCTTTTCAACCTTGGCAGAGGTCTGCGCTCTTCCAGTGTCATTCCACTTGAAGATTTTGTTTTTGTGTATTTCAGATTGCCTTTATGCAGTTGATGACATGCATTTACAGCTGCCCATAGATTTAGACTGATAAGTAGATTAGGAGTTTGCAAGTGTTTTGATGTGTGTTAATTAGCATGAGTGCATGACATGTATGCTGTTGTGTGTGCTGGTATGTTCATGAATGTATGAGTGAGCTTTTGTTAATCTTTCATCCGTGACTTGGTTCACACAGCGTCTGATGTTTCTAGATACGGGATTTATATCCAGTGGGTCATGGTTTGTTTCTGGTGTTGGCAGAAATATGGGCGGCAGATTGTCATCGTCAGCGTCACTGTGGGGACACTGGGGGTTCTTCCAGTATGAATTGTGTCCCCACCTCTGTAAATACTGTGTTAGAAATTTCCCCTTTTCTGTAACTCTCTTTGACTGTCCTTTTTGATTTGTGTGTATAACAAAAGCAAGTCTATATGATCACCTTGTTTGGGTTGTTTGAGTGCATGTGCACGTTTGTGTCCATGACAGACTTTGATATTGGGGTGTTTTTTTTTGGAATTATTAGCACTAGCAAACCCACATTTGGCAGAACAATAAATTTTGGAAGACCTTTTCTTTTTCAGCCATTCCCAGCATGAAGATGTCACTGAATGGTGAAGGCTGTCAGTCTGCAATGAATGCATTCAGCCATAGTTTTGTAGAGTGTAAATTTGACATTTTCTTAAAAATTGCGATCTTTTGTAACTTTTGAACATTGTTAAAAGACTTAAATGTTTTTTGCAACATTGCAGTAAGTATGAACTTCCATGTTATCAAGATCAGATCAGTTAATGCAATTTCTACCTGGCAGAGAGCAAATAGAACAAAACATTACATCTAGAACAAAGATCGGCCAGGTGTGAATATGTCTTGCCCAAAATAACAAAGTCAGAGTGTCATCATTTGTGGTGAATGAAGCAAAGAATCCACATGACAGCTGGAAATGAAATCGCCTTACTGTCTGTCACAGTGACTGGGACCCATGCATGGTAGATTTGCATCGGTGACTGCATCAAACACACTTCAAACAAACCGCCTTACTTACTGTCACAGTGACTGGGACCCATGCATTGTAGATTTGCATCGGTGACTGCATCAAACACACTTCAAACAAACCGCCTCACTGTCTGTCACAGTGACTGGGACCCATGCATTGTAGATTTGCATCGGTGACTGCATCAAACACACTTCAAACAAACCGCCTTACTTACTGTCACAGTGACTGGGACCCATGCATTGTAGATTTGCATCGGTGACTGCATCAAACACACTTCAAACAAACCGCCTTACTGTCTGTCACAGTGACTGGGACCCATGCATTGTAGATTTGCATCGGTGACTGCATCAAACAGACTTCATACAAACTGCCTTACTGTCTGTCACAGTGACTGGGACCCATGCATTGTAGATTTGCATCGGTGACTGCATCAGACTTCAAACAAACCGCCTTCCTTACTGTCACAGTGACTGGGACCCATGCATTGTAGATTTGCATCGGTGACTGCATCAAACACACTTCAAACAGAATACGATTATTCTGATAGATCTGGGGAACATCCACAAAGCAAGTGAAATATGATCACTGTGCAAAGCATGTCAGTAGGAAATCACATACCCGCTCCCATTCCTTTCCATACTGCCTCCACTTTCATGGCTCATGTTGTATGTCCTTATCATGCCCACTGCCTAAATGGAACCAGCAGAGTGTGATTTGCACAGAATCAAAGAGTTATTTCAATGAAATATAGACAGCATGTTTGGGATTGGCTACTCGGATAAGACCATGACACGCATGGTATGCAAGTCAAAGAGACAGTTTGCGTTTATTGTTTATTTTCTGTTGCTGTTGCTTCCTGTTTAATGTTTTTTTGCTTTTTTTTTTTCATGGCTCTTTTATCAGTCTTGTTTTTGTTGTTGTTTTTTGTAAGGTGTTCTCCCATTCTTTCCCGGTTGTTTCAGTTAAAGTGTGCTGGCAGTGTTTGTAACCAGATGACTCCATAGTGATATTGTAAGCACCGGAATGGGCACCAGCTGTGTGTTCTGCTGTGTTTTTTTTCCCTTATGGCTTTTTAAGTATCTTTTGTGGTACAGTCATGTCTTACATTATTTCTTTTGTCAAATCGGAAAATTTAAGTTGTATTGACTTACGCTGTTGAATTAACTACTCTTAAGAATTGATGTGCGTTTTGTAAACATTTATATGCATAAATTCAGGTCTTTTCTTTTCTTTCTTTCTTTTATTTCTTTTTTCTTTTTTTTTTTTTTTAAGGGGGAAGGGGGTGTTCTGTTTCTTCTGGATAGGACCTGGTGATTTGTTCTGAGTAGTTGTGCTTCTTTTTTTTTTTTTTTCATTTATTTGTTTGGTTCTAGCTGAGCCATCATCTGTGCCCTCTCAGTGGCATTGCTGGAACCGTGTTTTCTTATGCAAAGCCACACACGGCCACACCCGTAACTTGTGTCACAGCTTCTACACTGGTAGTCCACAGGGACGTAGACAGAACGAGGATGCCATGGGCCATCTTTGGAGAGGAGAGTCCGCACAGCTGTATAGTCAGCATTGTTGTGGTCTGTGGTGCCTGTTCTGACTTGACATATACAGAAGACCGCTCACTAAGCCTGCTAATGACCATGATTGCTTAGTCACAAAGCCAGTGTCCCCTGGCATGCTTCTGTGGGGTCGGCTGTCCTGCATGCAAAGAAAGTGGAAAGTTGCCTTTATTGGGTAGCTCATGGGAAGTGGTGACTCTTTTTTGTTTTGTTTTGTTTTTTGTTTGTTTGTTTGTTTTACATCCATTCTTTATGAACAAGCCTGTGACTTTATTTATGAAATGGTGATGATAGTATTTGGGTATCTCTGCTTTTGTATCTTGTGCCCTTGAATCATTTCATATTGTCTTGTACTCTATGTGTATTCTGTATTTTAATCCGTGCTGCATTTTTTTGCCTTTGACATCTTCTCTATTTGTTAAATTTAAACACTTATGCATCTTTTTCAAAAATATGAATGGAATGCATGATGACCAATGATAACTGGGCGTACACTTTTAAGTTAAAACAAAGTTATTATTCATGTCTGCTCACTCTCTCCCTTCTCTCTCTCCCTCTCCCCCCCCCCCCCCCTCTCTCTCTCCTTTGCTCTTAGTTACTGTGCTTTATAACTTAACAATATTTACATTGGGTATCATGTACTAAGTATCCATTTTTTTGATATGTGCTCTTGTGGACGAAAGTACTGTGTAAGAAAAAGTCAACAAGCTACATGATGCACCCTCATCAATGAAGATGTGGTCTAGTCCTGTCTCGTTATGCATCAGCATGGCTGTCTCTTTCCCTTCACAGGTGTCACAGGTGTGTAAAACTGTACTTGGAGAAGCATGTACAGTACTATGGGGTTTTTCACAGCAGAGCAGTAAGACTGAAATACAAAGTGTGGGCCATCTTTAATTGTGCTAGAAGCCATCGCGTCAAGTCGTGAGCTATCACAAGACATACTGTGAGTGGATCTGGATGCAAGATCCTGCATTTGGGTTCCTGTTGAAAATAGGAAACTGGTAACATTGGTCTTTTTTTTTCATGTACTATTGGATTCACCCCTTTTATTCAACAGAACTATAGATAAGCCAAGTTTGTCTTGATACTCAAAGATAAGCCCCTTTGTATCTAAAGAAATAAAAAGGTTTTGCCAGCACATAAACTTCCATTGGTTAACTTTTGAGGGTAATTTCCTGAGATTGTATGCCCACACCATTTACAGGGACAAGCAGGCTATTCCTGTGGCCATATATAATTGTGTACTTCTTCAGCTAGGTATTGTTATATGAACCATTTTGTCAGCATGTTGTGGCTGCTTTTTGTCTGTACATCTCCTGCAGGTCACTGAAATGTACGAAAGTGTGGAGTGGGTCATGAAGCTGTTGACCGAATGAACAGTGACAAAGCTTGAGAAGAACAAGCTGCTTCGAGCCTGTGGTGTGTGTGTGTCAGTGTATGCATGCACGTGTGTGCTTGCAGAGAGTCTCAAAGTCTCACACAACATGTTGCTCTCAGCCCTCTGGTTCATGGAAGATTGTGCTCTTCTTTGTTGTACCCCCCGGCAGTTTATGTCCCACACCCCTCAAATCAACAGCACTTATGCATTTAAATGCTCTTCCAATGGTGTTTGACCGGTTTAAGTTGGGGTTACAAACAGTAAGAGTCAATGTGCTTATGGGTTAGATACTGAAGAACCAAAACATGCTTATGGGTTAGATACTGAAGAACCAAAACATGCTTATGGGTAGGATACTGAAGAACCAAAACATGCTTATGGGTAGGATACTGAAGAACCAAAACATGCTTATGGGTAGGATACTGAAGAACCAAAACATGCTTATGGGTAGATACTGAAGAACCAAAACATGCTTATGGGTAGGATACTGAAGAACCAAAACATGCTTATGGGTTAGATACTGAAGACCAAAACATGCTTATGGGTAGGATACTGAAGAACCAAAACATGCTTATCGTTAATGCTGAGGAATCAACAGATATTTATTGGTTAGATGCTGAAGAGTCAACATGCTTATTGGTAAGATGCTGAAGAATGAACATACTTATTGGTTAGATGCTGAAGAATCAACGTACTTAATGGGTAGACACTGACGAATCAACATGCTTATTGATTAGACACTGAAGAATCATCATACTTCATGGGAACAGGTTTTGTTGAACTACAGGACCTGCTCTTGTTTTGTTTTGTTTTTGTTACTTTTACTTATTTATTTTGCCGCACGAGTTTGCCAGGAATGCCAAGGCTTATGCCTGAGGGTTCAAGGTGTGGTCCTAAGCCTGCTTGGTGTATGTCCTTTCCATGGCTGCAAGAAATCCTGTGACATTCTGTCAGAAGTGGCCTAACCACCTCCAGACGTTGCTGTTGATGTCACTGACCAAAGTTGTGGATCCCCCAGTGCCCGTACATTTGACATTGGCGTTTCTGTGTATATCTCCTTTTAAATGATGCAGGGCCTGGTGGACCCATATTCGTCAAAGAGGTCTTAAGAGTTTAAACTTTAACAGACGATGCATGTCTACCTGGATCCACATTCAATGCACTCCGGTATCTTATTACCGCTGTATAAAGTATTGATGCACGAGGAACCATGCGTCATGAAAAATGTACAGTTCCAAATGACGTAAATGATTATTTCTTTACTTTTTTATGCATAGTCCCTAAAGTTTGCTAACTAAAGAGTACAGACGTGTAGATCCTAGCAGCCATCAGCCTTGCAAAGATTTCTGGCTTTTCCAGCGTGAGAGTATTGCTCATTCCGTGGTTTGAACTAAAGTTTATTTTGTCAGGAAAAATTTTGGAAATGCTTTGCAGATTTGGTGGTAAAAATTTGATATCTGAATTTTAACCTCAGTCTAGTGCTAGAAAGAAAACAATCTGAATATTAAGTGTTGTTCTCTTTTTTCTTTTACATAAAATACATTCATATTCAGAACATACACAAATAGGTGCAGGGTTAGTTTTGAACAAATGTAGATAGCTATGAAGAAAAGTTTATAATTCTCGTAATTGTTTATTCTGTCTGGCAGTGTATAGCATTTTGGTTAATAAACGAAGATTGTATTACTCTGTATTTCAGGTCTGACTGGATTAAAAAAAAAAAAAACCCTACTAATTTTATGTTATCATTTGTGTTAGATTGTCAGCATGAAGACAGAATACTGATTTCCTACCTCAGCTGCAGTTATCACAGGCTTATGATTGCAACTTTCAAGTTCATTTCTTTTGGTAGTTCTGTTCTACATTCAAACAATAAACATGTTAAACACTGTAATGTAGGTTCATGTTTGTGCATACACCGGACTTCATAATGTGTATTTTAAAGTTCACAGTTTGTGCATGTCCAGTTTACAACATTGCCTCATCAGTTGGAATTGGTGGATAGAGGAAGACTGTGCATGTCCATTTTACACCATTGCCTGGTCAGTTGGAATTGGTGGAGGGGGGGGGGGGGGGACTGTGTATGGCCATTTTACACCATTGCCTGGTCAGTTGGAATTGGTCATGGGGGGGGGGGGGGGGACTGTGTATGGCCATTTTACACCATTGCCTGGTCAGTTGGAATTGGTGCGTAGGAGGGGGGAGGGGGGGGGGGGGGGCTGTGCATGGCCATTTTACACCATGGCCTGGTCAGTTGGAATTGATGGATGGGGGGGGGGGGGGGGGGGGGTAGCTGTGCGTGGCCATTTTACACCATAGCCTGGTCAGTTGGAATTGGTGGATGGGGGGGGGGGGGGGGGGGGGGCTGTGCATGGCCATTTTACACCATGGCCTGGTCAGTTGGAATTGCTGGGGGGGGGGGGGGGGGGGGGGCTGTGCATGTCAAGTTTACAACATTGCCTGGTCAGTTGGAATTGGTGGATAGGAGGGGAGGGTAGGCGGGGGGGGGGGGGGGGGGGGGGGGGGACTGTGTATGGCCATTTTACACCATTGCCTCATCAGTTGGAATTGGTGGGGGGGGGGGGGGGGGGGGGCTGTGCATGGCCATTTTACACCATTGTCTCATCAGTTGGAATTGGGGGGGGGGGGGGGGGGGGGGGGGGGCTGTGCATGGCCATTTTACACCATAGCCTGGTCAGCTGGTCGGCTGTGCATGGCCATTTTACACCATTGCCTCATCAGTTGGAATTTGGTGGGGGGGGGGGGGGGGGGGGCTGTGCATGGCCATTTTACACCATTGTCTCATCAGTTGGAATTGGTGGGGGGGGGGGGGGGGGGGGGGCTGTGCATGGCCATTTTACACCATAGCCTGGTCAGCTGGTCGGCTGTGCATGGCCATTTTACACCATTGCCTCATCAGTTGGAATTGGGGGGGGGGGGGGGGGGGGGGCTGTGCATGGCCATTTTACACCATTGCCTCATCATTTGGAATTGGTGGATAGGGGGGGGACTGTCAAAGAAATTGATAGGTCAATGTGAATTAGGCTCAGATCACTTCTCCAGGAGGAAGGAGAAGGGGCAGGTGGGGAGGGAGAAGTGGGCCATTGTGATCACAGACAGACAGAAATTCACTGACCAGTCAAGTTGCTGGTAGGAAGGAGTGGGAGAGAGGGGAAGTGGGGTACATGGCGTGGGGTGGGGATGGAACACTGAGTCCAGTAATTACAGCGCTTTCTTTCTTTGTTTTTGTTTTGCCACCAATATCATGACCTTTCTTTGACGTTTCTTCCTGTATTTTTTTCTTCCAGATCATGGCATTTGGAAGAGGGTGGGGTGGGAAGTCCAGAACCTCTCTAAACCCGTTCCTAATCCATATTTGTGAAAATGGGTGGGCAGATAAATATACTGGCAAGCAAATATATGTAGACAGTTATGGAATCAAAACGCTTGCATTTTCTCGCTCCCTCTCTCTAAGATGTTTTATAGACAATTTTGATCTGAATTCTACCAATGTTTATGTAATTACATGTATTTTGAATTGTTTGATAGATTTTGTATTTCCTAGTTGGCTTGTAATGAAGGCAAAAGTCAATTGTTGTTCCTTTTTGAATGAACATTCCAACTTAACATGCAAATATATTGTTGATTATTATTGAAGGCACAAAACAAATAAAACTATTAAAGGATCAGTGTGTTTCTATCATAGATAGGACTGTGGATAGTGTGTGTGCATGTGCGTGTGTGTGTATGTGTGTGTGTGTGTGTGTGTGTGTTGTGTGTGTGTGTGTGCACGGGCGCGGGCGTGCAAGAGAGAGATAGAGAGGACATTGATTATGCAGATTTATAAAAAAAATCTGAATGGAAGAATTATCACATCATTGCATGTAAATATGTAACACAAATATATACAATTCCATTTCCTCTGTTAAAAAACAGTGTAAACAGTTTGGGGGTTTTTGGCAGAAAGATGGAAACATAAATTATCTTGTTTTTTAGATTAAGCAGAAGATAACAAACTGGTTTTAACAAAACTTGATAAAAAGATGGAACGTGGGACAAAGATAATCCCATTACGTTTGGTGTGGATCTCGATCAAAGAGTGGCTAAAGGATCTGTTCAGTAAAATAGACACAAACTATTGAACCCATGTGATCTGTTCAGTGACACACACACAAACTATTGACTCCATGTGATCTGTTCAGTGACACACACAACCTATTGAACCCATGTGAACGAAAACTGGCTGAAAGATGGAATGTGTCCCAAGAAGGAACTCAGAAAAGTTCGGTGCATATCCAGGTCAAAGGTTGGGTCCAGGATCTGTTCGACCTTGGCAAAATTGGTGCCGCTTCCTTGGGTACCTTTCCCGTACAGCATGTTGAGACTGAGCACAGAGAAATGTGAAGACTCCTGCTATGTATGCAAAAGGGGGGGGGGGGGGGGAGGGGATCAAGGGGAAGATAGCACCTATCATTCCAGTACAAATAGACTCACTTTTTCCTCACTTTATGGGTTCAGTAAAAGGATTTAGAGGGTCTTTGAAGTGCACGCCAGGGTTATGATCGCTATATCGATTGTCAGCATTCCAGACGCACTGTTTCACGCCGAAATTTTGGCATTTTCTCTCTCTGATTAAAATGTTGTTAAACTGACTGTTGGGGCAAAATTGCTTTGGATGTGCCCACCGGCGGCATCTGTCCCATGAAAACGGCGGGACCACTCTCGCTGAACTCGAGCTCTAACAGAGATTACCTCCCTTGCAGATTTCTGAACATCGTCTTTTAATGATTAGATTTCACGGGCAAGAGGAAAGTGCACATGTGTGTGGAGAGGGAGCTGGATGTAGGGAAGAGGGCATTGTTAAAGTGCAATGATTATGAAACCTTTCACAGGTAGCGTAAGGGATGTGTTGAACACTGTTTTGTGAACAAAACCATATATTACACCTATTTGACTTTTGACTCCTAACTCGTGAGATATGAAGGCAATTTGCAATTCAAAGGCGCGTGCAAGTGTGTGCATTTGTGTGTGTGTGTGTGCGCGCGCGTACGTGTGCGTGCGTGCATACGTGTGTGCATTCGCGCGTGCGCGCGCGCGCGTGTGTGTGTGTGTTTGGGTAAATGGTTCACTGAATTGAGCAATAGGCCTACGATTTTTTTTCTTTTTTGTTTGTTTGTCATTTATTTATTCGTTTCTGATAGTATGGTCTACTTGCCGTCATTTTTGCCGCAGAGTCGCACCAATAGAAACAAAATAGCACATTTAGCTGCATGAAATGAGAGAAAAACTGAGATGAGAAAGGGAGAAGAAGAGAGGCTGGGAAGGCGGAGAGGGGAAGCGTGGGAAAGAGGTAAGGGAGGCTGAGGAAGAGAGCGTGCATTTGCTTTTGGGGACCCCTTTGTCTTTCTCCTTTATTTGTTGAATGTTTATTCGCAAAAAGAAAGCTCAACATGATACCACACGATATTGAGACTGACTGTGTGTGTGCGACCATCATTCATGTTGATGATGGGGTCCCACTGGAACCGGTTAATACTTAAACTATGTCTGGCCCACCCAACAAATAAACGTCTCTACCAGCCCATACCGATCGCGCAGAAGTTGCCCAAGTCGGCAATTCACGTAGACCAGCAGATACAAAATAGATTAAACAAGGGAGACAAATATGTCAATCGAATTTTAACCCATTTTCCGATTCAACTTCTCTCCCTTTGCAATCCTCCTTATCTTCAGTACAAATGAGTAAGTAGTAAATTAACTCCCTCTTACTGGTCTGCACTCTGCGCATCATTTTCACTCTTCATGACAGCTCACACGTCATCTTGAACAAGGTGCATGTGTGCATCTTTGTTTGTTTGTT
>CM065734.1:59272673-59290173 GCA_033310375.1 Conus canariensis
TGAGGTGGTGGTGAGGGAGGTCCTAAATGAAGGGGCGAAGCGCCAGGTCGTTGAGGTGGTGGTGAGGGAGGTCCTAAATGAAGGGGCGAAGCGCCAGGTCGTTGAGGTGGTGGTGAGGGAGGTCCTAAATGAAGGGGCGAAGCGCCAGGTCGTTGAGGTGGTGGTGAGGGAGGTCCTAAATGAAGGGGCGAAGCGCCAGGTCGTTGAGGTGGTGGTGAGGGAGGTCCTAAATGAAGGGGCGAAGCGCCAGGTCGTTGAGGTGGTGGTGAGGGAGGTCCTAAATGAAGGGGCGAAGCGCCAGGTCGTTGAGGTGGTGGTGAGGGAGGTCCTAAATGAAGGGGCGAAGCGCCAGGTCGTTGAGGTGGTGGTGAGGGAGGTCCTAAATGAAGGGGCGAAGCGCCAGGTCGTTGAGGTGGTGGTGAGGGAGGTCCTAAATGAAGGGGCGAAGCGCCAGGTCGTTGAGGTGGTGGTGAGGGAGGTCCTAAATGAAGGGGCGAAGCGCCAGGTCGTTGAGGTGGTGGTGAGGGAGGTCCTAAATGAAGGGGCGAAGCGCCAGGTCGTTGAGGTGGTGGTGAGGGAGGTCCTAAATGAAGGGGCGAAGCGCCAGGTCGTTGAGGTGGTGGTGAGGGAGGTCCTAAATGAAGGGGCGAAGCGCCAGGTCGTTGAGGTGGTGGTGAGGGAGGTCCTAAATGAAGGGGCGAAGCGCCAGGTCGTTGAGGTGGTGGTGAGGGAGGTCCTAAATGAAGGGGCGAAGCGCCAGGTCGTTGAGGTGGTGGTGAGGGAGGTCCTAAATGAAGGGGCGAAGCGCCAGGTCGTTGAGGTGGTGGTGAGGGAGGTCCTAAATGAAGGGGCGAAGCGCCAGGTCGTTGAGGTGGTGGTGAGGGAGGTCCTAAATGAAGGGGCGAAGCGCCAGGTCGTTGAGGTGGTGGTGAGGGAGGTCCTAAATGAAGGGGCGAAGCGCCAGGTCGTTGAGGTGGTGGTGAGGGAGGTCCTAAATGAAGGGGCGAAGCGCCAGGTCGTTGAGGTGGTGGTGAGGGAGGTCCTAAATGAAGGGGCGAAGCGCCAGGTCGTTGAGGTGGTGGTGAGGGAGGTCCTAAATGAAGGGGCGAAGCGCCAGGTCGTTGAGGTGGTGGTGAGGGAGGTCCTAAATGAAGGGGCGAAGCGCCAGGTCGTTGAGGTGGTGGTGAGGGAGGTCCTAAATGAAGGGGCGAAGCGCCTAACAGCTAGGGATGAAAGGAAGGACGGGATCGGAACGCAGCGCGACGCCCCACAAGGAAAAAGAAAAGGATTTTGATCTTAACAATCAAACTTGGCCAATATGGTATGGTAGTGTCAGATAATGTTGCCTATAGCCCTGCCGACCGCAAAGGGCCATGTCAGGGCTGACACCGTGTTGAAGTCAACTCACAAGTCATTAAAAAAAAAAAAAAAAAAAAAAGAAGAAAACACACACACACACACACACACACACACACACACACACACACACACACACAGCCCTTTAAAATGCACCCTCTAAAAACACACCGGAAATTTTGCTAACGATCTTTCTTCTGTAAAATCTTCGATCAGATGAAAAATATTAAATCACCGGTAGTGTAACTGAGCGGCCGGATCTTACCGAAAGTGACGCCATGCATAAAGTGTGTTAAAAATCTTCTGTGTGTGTGTGTGTGTGTGTGAGTGTGGTGTGTGTGTGTGTGTGTGTGTGTGTGTGTGTGTGTGTGTGTGTGTGTGTGTGTGTTGTGTGCATGGGTTGGGGCTGGGGGGCTCCAAAAGTGACCCTAGAAACCTGCCATCGGAGGATTCCACCACCTTCTGGGAATATCTTATCTGGTGGATATCTTACGGTAAGCCTTCTGATGTTGACGGAATATTAGGCCTATATGTTTTTTTTTCTCTCTCTCTCTCTCTTTAATTTGTCATTTATTGTGGTGTGATAACGAACTGACTTATCATTTGTCCTTTGCTTTTCAGGCCTGATATTTTCCAAGTGACTTTTCGCTCTAGAGGTCAACGTGTCCTTGCGCAAGCCCACCATAAACCGATCTCCGTCAAGCAACATATCTGCCACCCAGCGCGCGCACAGACATGCGCAGTCCGCAGGCACGTGCTGGCAGCTCGCGCTCGGGGCCAACCACAAGAGCGGCCTTGTTTTCGCGGTGAGGTTCAGCGAGTGTTTCCAAATGAATTATCTCCTCCCATGCCCGGGAGGAGGGGCAGTTAAGCGGATAACCCGTGAAGTTGGTGGCAAATGGGACCGGTGGGTGGGCCATTTAGAGTAGTGTCATCAACTGTGGTGCCCAGGCGAGGCGCCATCTTGGGTGAGTGGCGCCCCCTGTAGTGTCGGCTGCTCAACTGGAGAACTGGGAAAACTTCGGAAGGTCATTAAGATGGCGTTTTCCTGAGTGATTTACTTCTTGTTACTTGCAAGAACTTGGGGGGTGGAGGGTGGGGGTGGGGGGACCGCGTGAGAGGGGAGGAGCATTTTATTTGCGGTTAAAGGTGGCTGGGTGGTGGTGGGTGGTAAATGAGGCTTTGAAGCGATGAAGAGGAGCTCACGTAATACACAGGGTCGATTCTGTGTTGTGTGTTTGTACTGTGGTTAAAGACCCGCCAGGCCAAACACAGTAACAACACATAACGTGCACACACACACACACACACACACACACACACACACACACACACACACACACACACACACAGGCCTACATACAGAGAGAGAGAGACAGACAGACAGACAGAGACAGAGAGTGACAGAGAGAGAAGAAAACGTATGCCAGCCAAACTGTCACAGATTTTCTGCATCATCGTGATTTTGTATTGTAAGAATCTTAAAAGATTCTGTTGAATAAACAGAAACAAAACCCAAAACAAACAAAACAATATTCTCTCCCCCCCCCCCCCTCAAAAAAAAAAAAAATGAAAGAAAGAAAAGAAAAAAACGAAAGAAAATTTATTTTTAAAAAAAAAGGAAAAGAAAGAAACAAAACGTAGTCTGCTCTTGAAAGTGTCCTCTGTGTCTACAGTCATGGAATTCACAAACAGAAACAGTAGGGCGTAGCGGTGAAAATCATACTATTACCGAAAGTGTCCGACACACTCGCCGCCATTCACAGAAATAGTAAAACACAGTACCAAGTGGTTGTTGCTGTCCTAGATTCTGATGGCACAGAATCAATGGAACTACATTGATCAAGAAGTAATCACAGGATAATCACTTTTTGTCGTTGCTGTTATTATTATTATTTTTTTATATATGTATTTTTTTTGTAGAATCATGTGGGTTGGCGCACCCGGAGGAGCCCACCCAAACATGTCACGAGTCACATAATACGGGTGGTTGGATAATGTATCGAAGCGTCACCGTGGCACTGCCCTATACCGCGCCAAACCTGGGGATTGTTTGAATGCAGGTAATCTTCATTCAGTTCGAATGTTCACGTGGTGTGGGTGTTCATTTTATTTTATTTTATTTATTTATTTATTTGTTAAACCTCAAACATATCTCTATAATGACGAGATCAAGGAGACACACTGTATGGGGTCTAGTGGCGTAGGAACCAGGGGAGAGGTGAGGAGGGGGGGGGGGGGGAGGGGGACGTCGTCTTTCCCTATCCCCGAAATACTCAAGGGTTGGGTGGGGAGTGGAGGGGGGGGGGGGGGGGGGCCGGCGAAAAAGGCTGTTCACACACACCCGCGCCTCCGCTCCCCCTCTTCACCCCCTACCCCCATTCCCCATCCTGGCTTGTCAAGTGCCATACCAAATAAATCCTCGAATAGCTGGACAGAGTGCTGAAGCTCTCTGTACCTGACAATGCCTGTGATAACAACCACCACCACAGAAATGATCGGAGCAAAGGTCTAGCTAGTTTAGCCGTTTCCCTGTGTTTTGACTTCATTGATTGGCCCTCTCACGACAGAACAAAAGCCTAGCCGCGTTCAACAATGATCATCATCATTACCTGTTGGCAGGTGGCCTTACCAGCAGAAGGCGCATTGGTGACAGACAGGCGTAGGGCGGCACAGCCTACCTCCCCGATTAACCTTTTCTTTCTTGGTTGGAACACAGCCATATTTAAAATTCTCTCTCTCTCTCTCTCTCTCTCTCTCTCTCTCTCTCTCTCTCTCTCTCTCTCTCTCTGTGGAGTAGAATTTAGAACGCCAAATGATTTAATATACGGAGAAACGAATAGCTATCCAGTTTATGTAAATTCTGCAGTTAAAAGTATCCGCTACTGGTTAAAGTTATGAAACATGACTAACGATAGATTGCCACTAAAAGTGTACAATACGTTACTTGATCTCGACTCAATGGGCAAAAGTAACTGGGTTTCAAATGTACGCATCTGTTTGTGTGAGCTGGGATTAGGATATGTATGGATATACCAAGGAGTTGGAGAAGAAGAACGTAAGTTTGTCCAAACAATTCGACAAAGACTGATCGACAGTAGATGGCAAGCGTGGGAAAGTCATATTCAATCAAATAACGGATTTGGTGTGTACAAAGTTTATAGTTCCTCACATTTAGTTAAGAATGACCTTTTTTTTAAATATGAGCATGCATTTACGATTTACTTTCACTAGATTTGGATTTTCTGAGAGTAAGGTACATGCTAATCGCTACAAAAATGCGAGTTACAATGAATTGCTCAGTCCCATTTGTAAAGAATCAGTCGAAGGTGAAGTTCATTTTGTCCTGCAGTGCCCTGCTTAGAGTAATCTCCGTTTGCAGCTAATACCTACAAAATTTTATACTCGGCCATGTATGTTTCGTTTTTCCTTGCTGATGGCATCAGAAAAAGAGAGTGTGATTCGCAGTTTAGTTCTTTATGTATATAAAGCTTTCCAGTTAAGAGAAATATTGCTTTCTTGATTGACTACATGTTGTAATTGTAAAGACTCATAATACTGCTGCCTTTATAATAATTTTCTTGTGATATTGTTATCGCCCTTTTCGTATGGGGCTATGGCCTTAAATGATTAAAAATTATCTGATTCTGAATCTCTCTCTCTCTCTCTCTCTATCTCTCTCTCTCAACCACGCGCGCGCGTGTGTGCGTGTGAAGGCCGTATTTTTTTTTTTTTTTTTTAATTAATTTTATTTTTTGTTCTTGAAACTTCGTTTCACTAGTCCCATCACCTTTTTTTTTTCTTCGCAAAATTGCTGCTTGTTTGTGTCCTTGTTTGCTGTAAAAAGTTGTTACTGTTATAAGCTTATAGTCTCTGAAATACTTTATCTTTTTTTTTTTTATAGCATTATTTTCTTTTTGAAAGTTTTCACACACACACCCTCCAACGTGTTGATAAGTATATCTACAGATAAGACACAACACAAAATACAAAAACATTTCTACTAGTCATTTTACTTGTTAACTCAACTTTTAGGGTAAAAAGAAAAGTGCACGCGCATGCACAAATCAATAATAATAATTATAAAAAAAAAAAAAAAAACAGAGCAAAACAAAACAAATCAACGAATTATTTTCCGCACCAATAGCAGATAATCTTCAAATCTTTTCTTCGTCGCGCTTAGTTTAACGAAATGGGCCTTTGATTTTGTTTCTAACCATTTAGTGATTTGAGCAGACACCTTCCGACTCCGGGTTGTTCATGTTTCTGTGTGTTCCGACTCGGAATCTAATAAAAATTTACCTGAGGGAAATTTTCGGCCAGCTACTGCTGGTCTTCATCAGCCCAAATTTTCGGCCAGCTACTGCTGGTCTTCATCAGCCCAGACTGGGCTGATGAAGACGAGCAGTAGCTGGCCGAAAATTTCCCTCAGGTAAATTTTTATTAGATTCCGAGTCAGAACACACAGAAACATTTAGTGATGGAACTTATCTAGCAGACAGTAGTGTTTATGTATCAAGACCAGTACCATATATTTTTTTAGATACAAAAATGTTCTTTTACTGGCTTAATCTTGAGGTTCTGCCGTTCAGCGATTTTGGTACGGGCAGAACCAACGGGGAGAAAAAGCTTGAAGTTGATGAAATCTGTCTTATCGTTTGAATCAAAATTGAAAAAGAACACTACTACGATTAATATGGAGCAATCTGCTTCCTTTCTGGTTGCTGTTTTGTTTGTGTGTTTTTTCCCTTTCTTTTAGCGGAGGGATGCGAGTATGTATGCTCAGTCTTGAAGAACAATATGTCAAAATTCGTAATCGTTATAGCTGTAATTCCAAATGAAGTGGCCCTGGTACATGGCACACAATTTTCATTCCCTGAGTCACGTAGCCTAAATTAAGCAAATGCTGACTGTGGTATTTCGCCGTGTGGTTTGTTGAAAACGGAAAAGGCAATTTCCATGAAAGAGTGGTTGACGTCTCTTTGTTTCCATGAGTGAACGAAGCGTTTCGTTGTGTTGGACAATTTACGTATACTTGTCAAGCTAGTATACTCTCTCTCTCTCTCTCTCTCTCTCTCTCTCTCTCTCTCTCTCTCTCTGTGTGTGTGTGTGTGTGTGTGTGTGTGTGTGTATGTGTGTGTGTGTGTGTGTGAAATATTATTTAGTCTAAATGCTTACATATGGACAGAGCAAAATCATTCAACTGATTCACGAGCCTCACCATGTGCCATGCAGTTTATGGAGCATATTTCAATTCTAAATTAAAAATCCGAAATTTCACTTTCTGACAGGCAATGGCGCAAATTCAATTCCTAATGGCTTCCTTCCGGAATTTTCTTTCAAGGCTGTTTACTGAAAAGTTCAAACATTTTTGCTAATGGCTGTTTTAAATCTCGAGAGTTTACTTTTTGTTTTCTTTTGAATTAGCAGAACGATCTTAAATAGGCCTTTTGGTTTGGGGAAGTGTATGTTTCCACGTTGTTTTCAAAGCAGCCCTATTTTTAAAAAATCGTACATAAATAGCCAATGGTATTGATTGCGCTCTCTCTCTCTCTGTGTGTGTGTGTGTGTGTGTGTGTGTGTGTGTGTGTGTGCGCGCGCGCGTGTATGTATGTGTGTGTGTGTGTGTGTGTGTGAGAGAGAGAGAGAGAGAGAGAGAGAGAGAGAGAGAGAGAGAAGAGACGATGATCCTACAACGCCTGCTTCAAATCCGCCATTTCTCTACACCACTCTGCCCACACACCTCCTCCCCCTCCCAACGCCCCTTCCCTCTTATATATATATATATATATATATATATATATATATATATATATATATATGGTCTCCATAGGCTGCTAGTGATGGATTTCATATTTATAATATGTTTCCCTGACTGTTCATTCTCATTTTCTTTATCCCCCTCCCTCCCCCGCCCGCCTTTCCCGATTGTTTTTCCACTTTGAATCTTTGCCAAGTCATTATCAATGATTATAATGATGGAGAAATTGTTAGTCTGCACTTGTTTTCTCCTGCACAATTCTTAGCTGCTGAAAATGCTTGGGTCATTTAACAGTTGAGCTGACCACTGTGACTGTTGACCCTTTAAAAAAAAAAAAAAAAAAATCTCCCTTGCATCCTGAAATGGATCCTCAAGCGTAGGCGCAAAGATTTACCCTTATACTTCATACATGATTTTAGTTTTTCAGCAACTTGTTTCTTTACCAGGTTTCTTTTCGTTTTACTTTTCTACCCTCCACTGGCTGCTTTAAGGTGCTGTTGGATTCCGATTTTAAACCGTTGGTGGTGAGAATACCAAGGAACTGTAGACTGTGGTATATCTGTATTTGATGCTAAGGGACCATGTAATTTACATAGTTGTGTGTTCAAGAAGACTTACGATGGCCTCCATTGACTGCTGGTGAAGGATTTCAAATTTAAAATATATTGCACTGGATTTTCATGTTCCCTGTCTCTGCCCACCACCCCGTTTCTGGTTTATTTCTCCTTCAAATCTTTGCTGAGTCATTCTTACTATAGACCCCTAATGAGGGAGGAATTGTTAGTCCGCACCCGTTTTCTCCTACTTCCAAATTATTCAGTATATATTTGTTTGTGTGTGTTTCCAATATTAAAACAGACATTACTAAACTAATTTCTCTCTCTCTCTCTCTCTCTCTCTCTCTCTCTCTCTCTCTCTCACACACACACACACACACACACAAGCAAGCGCTCGCACACAACACTAACCTTGTGTGTGTACAGAAAAAAAGCAAAAATCCATTCCACACTCTCTGGTGTATATTTACGCACGTTCTCGTGTTTCTGTGAGAAGTCATCTCGCCCATGTTCAAAGCAAATCATTGAAGAAGAAAAAAAGATAGGCGATCAGGTGAAAACATATAAACGCAAACCCCAACACGAAGACGTGACTCACCTCATAAAGCGCTGGGATCTTCAGCACACGTGGTAGACGTCCATGAACTGCAGTGGGAAGCCTTTTCCTCAGGCACTCCTGGCCCAAACCCGCTGTGGTGCGGCACAGGTAGATGAGACAGAGGTGTGGAGAACTGCGCAGGTAAGGAGGACTCGGAGCTCGGGTGATGGCAGTGTCCATGATGCGACACAGGTGTGGAAAAATGGACAGGTGAGGACAAGAAGCTTCCTGGCTGAAGAGGCTGGGGCGGGGCATCAGCGGGCGGCACCCCGAAGGACTCCCCACCCGTGACAAACGCAGGATCCCAGCGGTGCGGCGGTACCATGCTGTTCCCGTCCTCCTGACCGACGCTGCGACTGAACGAGGCTGAAGCCGATTCCGGGTAGACACGGCCCTCAGCTGGGGTGGAGCTCATCCAGGGAGGCCCGCAAGGAGGGAAGAGGGAAGCGCTAGTCATGGAGGGGGACATGGCGGCACAGGACGAACCCTCCCCTGCACCTTCGTCCTCCGCAGACCCGGACAACACGGACAGGTGGGGGTTGGGGTGGGGGAAGGCAGGCGGGGTGGCGGTGTAGGAAGCCCCCCAGAAGGAAGAGTCTGGAACCTGAGAGCTGCTGCAGAAGGAGAAGTATCCTTCGTCACTAAGGTCGCCCGTCCAGGGGTGAGGGGTGGGGACGGCCGGGGACTGGAACTGGGACGGCGGATGGACGCAGGGCCGGGTGCCGTAGTAAGGGTACTGAGGGGCTGCAGGAAATGCGGAGGGGGGTACACCGGGCAGCTCCGAGCGGCGTCGTCCTCCGCCAGCAGCTTGGACAGGCCCCGGATGTAGGTCACGGCCAGGCGCAGGGTTCGGATCTTGGAGAGACGACGGTTGGAGAGGGACAGTTCGGGAGGGAGGGAGCGGCGGAGGTTGGAGAGAGCCCTGTTGAGGCGGTTCATCCGCTCTCTCTCCTGGGAGTTGGCCAACACCCGTCTCCTCTCGGCCTCGTCCTCTGACAGAGGCAGCTTCCTCTCCTTCTTCCGGGGCCGCTTCTTGCAGGGCCCGTCCTCGGCGAGGAAGTCCTTGTCGGACTCGTCAGAACATTCGACAAAGTCATCGTCGACGTCGTCGTCCATTTCGTCATCCTCTGCGATGAAAACGTCTCTCTGGGGAGGAGGAGCACGAAAGGAAATATTTGTAGTGGCGCTTTGTTCCCTTTCCATAGTTCTGGTTTCAAATATATTGCTTTATACTGAAACTCAACTTTTTTCCACTGTCAAAAGTCTACCAGACTGGCTTTAGTTCCCAAAACAAGTCCAACACCTCTTGATGGAATGTTTAACTCTGGCAGGTCCAGTTTCAATTACAAGTCAGGAGAATGAACCAAGAACCGCGGAGACAGCTTTTTAAGCCGAACAGCAGAGATGGCTAAAATCTCCACCAAACACCCAGCCCAACTCATTAGCAGATCCCTGAAAGCCAATCAGCTATGCGCGATGTTTCCCGCCTCTCTTGACTGACAGGAGAGGAAGGGTCGCCGACACAGGATGCTACAGCGGCCCCAGCATCCCAGTCAAAGAAGGGGGGCGGGGCTTCCAGAAGAACAGTCTGTGTTGTCTTGGAGGGTGGAACGAACAATTAGACACTCGTTGTAAAAGTTAGCGTTTCACATTTATTTGCGGCCTACCTGCCTTCACGGGCATGTCATCTGCCAGCATACTGCCTGTACCCCTGCTGGGCCTTTCGAGAAGAGTTTTTGTTCATTGATTAATTTATTGATTAATTCTTTAACAGAATATTTCATTCATGTTTTCGTTTATTGATTTGTTCATTTTTCCGTTTCACTGATTTTTCCCCCCAGCAAATCGTTCGTGATGTTTTTTTCCGAAACCAACGTTACAACATTTAGTTTGCTCTGTTCTTCAGTTGTTTGAACAGGGAAATGATGGCCAAGAATTTCTACACTGTGCGGTCACCCATTCTTTGTCCACGTCAGCTGAGTTATACACTACACAGATGTAATGAATACTTTGTGATAAACAAAATAAACATGCCACGCAATGTTTATAAACAAGCACAAGCGGGGAATGGTGGGGAAGGGGGGGGGGGGGGGGCTGTGGTGTGTATTTTATGTTGTGTTTATTGTACTCTCAGTATAAACATGCTACATCGACAACAAGCTATAACGTATAAATAAAACGGGAAAAAGCATATTCTCGGAGTGTAGTCATAACTCGATTTCATCTGCAATAGCTAACTGAACAAGGCCAGAAGGGGGGAAAAACCCAGAGCAACAACATCCACTCTTTAACCCAGTCCAACATACTTTTCCTCTTTGTATCATACACCTCACAATCACGTGGATTCATACTTTTAGCAAGAAGGATTCAGTGTTCGACAAGTCATCACTCTTTGCAACAGTTTTGATATAAATGGGGCGTCCTAATTTGATTGAAGGGTGCTGGGTTCTGAGAGTTCCATGTTAGAAAGGTTTCCTCTTCAGGGTCAACGGTTATTTGTGTACACGTTAAACTACTCCAACTCCTATGGATGCGTCTTTAAACGGATGCTCCGTTTGTGTGTGCAGAAATCGAATGAAGAAAAAAAAAAAAAGGGGGGGGGGGGGGGGGGGGAGGGGAGAAGAAAAAAGAATAGAGCATCAACAAAAACAGGTAGAAAAAAACAACAACAAAACAAAACAAAGAAGAAGAAAAAGAAAATTGCGCGCACGTAAAATCTTGTATTATCCTTCGAATAGTAGCCTACTGGGCCTTCGAATGCTGGTAGTATGAATAAAGGTAAGATACCGTATTGTTGTTTATGGCCCAGCCGACCCCAAAGGGCCATATCAGGGCTGTCACCGCGTCGAAGTCAACTCACAAGTCACTGAAAAAAATAAATGCATTAAAAACAAACGAACGAACAAACATAACTCATTCGCACAACACTTTAATATACATTTTCAAAGAACACTCCTGAAATTTCGTTAAAAATCTTTCTTCCGTAAAATCTGAGATCAGATCAAAAATGTTGATCTCTTTCAGAAACTCAAGGATCACATCAGATGGGACATCTTTGACCAAGGTTGGTCACGGAGTCTGCTGTAAAGTGTTTATGTCTCACATCGTGCAAGTCCGAACACTCTAAAAGAATATGTGTCACTGTGAGTGGTGCATGACATGGAATGCACCACAGAGCTTCTTCACCTTTTAAAAGATAAGAATGGGTGTAAAAGGGGTGGCCTGTATGCAAACGGCACGAGACTGAACAAAGAAACGACAGCAACACAAACACATGCGCACTGGCGTCGTCTTTTTATTCAGCATCTACACAGTCGGAACATGGCACCGTGTATAATGGAGTGCAAGCGGTCACGTGAGGCACAAATCCCATGAATGGTGAATTCACCTCAGAGTGCATCAGATTCTATGGCTGATGCACGGTTCGCATCCTACTCCTTGGCGGTGCTGCCATCTTCAGTGGCCCCAGAGTTTAGGCTAAACTCAGTGTCCTGTTGTGCCTATCGGCCCCAGAGTTTAGGCTAACTCAGAGTCCTGTTGTGCCTATCGGCCCCAGAGTTTAGGCTAACTCCGTGTCCTGTTGTGTCTATCGGCCCCAGAGTTCAGGCTAACTCCGTGTCCTGTTGTGCCTATCGGCCCCAGAGTTCAGGCTAACTCCGTGTCCTGTTGTGCCTATCGGCCCCAGAGTTCAGGCTAACTCCGTGTCCTGTTGTGCCTATCGGCCCCAGAGTTCAGGCTAACTCCGTGTCCTGTTGTGCCTATCGGCCCCAGAGTTCAGGCTAACTCCGTGTCCTGTTGTGCCTCTCTACCATTCCTGCCTGTTTTGTTATTTTAGTTGTGAAATGTATGTTCCACGACCGATCTTGTGACAGGATAAAAATGTTCTCTAGCGCTTACACTGAAACTGACTTCCTAGCGAATATATAACACTCTCTCTCTCTCTCTCTCTCTCTCTCTCTCTCTCTCTCTCTCTCTCTCAAAACTAAGAGGCAGAGGCGGGTAAACAGGCGCAAAAGTGACCGTTTGAAGAAGATGAAAATTCAGAGCTTTCGGACGTCGGGAGCAGCACGTATATTTAATTTCTTGACGTACGCAACCGCTTTCACTTTATTCTCTCTCTCTCTCTCTCTCTCTCTCTCTCTCTCTCTCTCTCTCTCTCTCTCTCTCTGTATGTGTGTGTGTGTGTGTGTGTGTGTGTGTGTGTGTGTGTGTGTGTGTGTGTGTGTGTGTGTGTGCAAGGTTTTGTTGTCGAGCAGTTTTGTCTGTGTTTATGTGCAACCACTTACGCATACAGTAAATACTTCTTCTCTCTCTCTCTCTCTCTCTCTCTCTCTCTCTCTCTCTGTGCGTGCGTGTGTGTGTGTGTGTGTGTGTGTGTGTGTGTGTGTGTGTGTGTGTTGGTGTGTATGTGTGTGTGTGTTGTGTGTGTGTGTGTGTGTGTGTGGTGTGTGTGCACAAAGTTTTGTTGCCGAGCGGTTTTGTCTGTGTTTATGTGCAACCACTTGCGCATACACTAAATACTCTGTGTGTGTGTGTGTGTGTGTGTGTGTGTGTGTGTGTGTGTGTGTGTGTGTGTGTGCACAACGTTTTGTTGTCGAGCAGTTTTGTCTGTGTTTATATGCAACCACTTGCGCACACACTGAATACTCTGTGTGAGTGAGCCTGTATGTGTGTGTATGTGTGTGTGCGCGTGCGTGCGTGCGTGCGTGTGTGTGTGTGTGTGTGTGTGTGTGTGTGTGTGTGTGGTGTGTGTGTGTGTGTGTGTGTGGCCCGCTTGCTTGCTTGCTTGCAAGATTTTGTTGTTGAGCACTTTGATTGTGTTTATACTTTTATTTTAAGGAAAAAAAAAAAGAAAAGAGTAATTGAATACACAGGCGACTTGCGAATAAGCGTGACGGAATCATAAGCCCACCAGGAATATTGAAACAGGAAATCGGGCTCCGGACTTGATGTTTTGATAATTGAGCATTATTGGTCTAGTCAGTCATATACATTATTTTCTGAACCATGAATATCTGTGCATGCAGAGCTTTGTTTTGAAGTGAAATTTCAGTAGTATTTAGTCAACAACTGGCTTATAATTAAAGACAACAAAGAACTGATTTTTTTTCATGAATACGTTGATTGTTCTGGATGTTTTTGAAGAACATGTATGTTTCTGCTTCCCCCCCCCCCCCCCCCCCCCCCCCCCCCCCCCCGGCAGATGGTTAGGCTAAGTGTTCTTTCAACAAAGATGTCACTTGAAGAAGACCAACTGGGCAAAACATGATTGAAATATACTTTTTTTTGTATGTGGTTGGTATATGCTATGCCGTTTGGGTTTTTGTTGATTTTGAATATTATGGGTATTATTCTTGTTGCCTTCACTTTTTTACTTACATTTTTCGTGTGTGCATTTGTTGTGTGACAGACACACACCTGTTTATTTCTAGGCTGTTTTGTCCTGCAGCGAAACATGACACGAACTGATGAACGCAGGGCCATTTCTTGGTCAGTGTAAGAGCGTCATTGACGGGATGTATGCCTGTTTTTTCTTTTGCATGTTTTTTTGGTCTTCAAACTTATTTGACACGAAAATTAGCTTCTTTTCTTTTGTTTATATTGTTTAATATTACTGTTGTTTATTTTGCGTACTGGTTTCAAGCTGGGTTATAAATAACACTGAAGAATGAAGAATGCGTTAAGAAATTCGGAACTAACGTGGCCTTGTGTGAACGTGAATACGTTTATAGTTTGTTTTTTGATTCATGCTGTCATTATTTGCATTTGCTTGAATTTTGGATTTATTTCATGTTATCTCTAATCATGTTTGTTATGTTTTATCACACACTAAAAAAAAAAAAAAAAAAGAAAAAAAAAAGGAAACCCAAACATTGTGTCATGAATGACCATTTCGTGGAGAACACAGAGAACTCAATATCAACTGTTGTCAAAGTTTTTACCGACTGAGTGAAACATTGATTGCCAGCCTGATCTGTTGTTGCTGCTGCTGTTGTTGTTGCTATCGTTGTTGTTGTTGTTGTTGTTGTAATAAGGTAACGAACGTCTTTGTTTGTAATTGCAGTGATGATGGCAGTGCTTATTTTATTTCAGCGTGAGGAACCCAGATTCTGTGTCTCAAAGGCGTACGTAGTTTCGTTCTTTCAGAAAGTATGATTTTCAATCAAGCAACAAAAAGGGCACGATGGTTTTTATACTCTGGAAAAAAAAGCAAAAAAATCCTCACTTACATACACACGTAGACATATGAAGTTGATACGTAGTCGGTAATGTTCCTGATTCGACACTGATATCTCATTGAAAACAGGCTGCTTTGCTTGGCGTGGTCCTTAACCGCGTGTGTTGAATTTGTTGTGCATAACCCCCTTTCCACATTTCTTTTCTTTCTTCCTTCGCTCCTTGACCAGAACTCCGAGATTCACGCTTGCTGAGATTTTCTTTTTCGTTTATGACCGTGTTAAGGCAGCCACATTTTGTCTTCGGAGATGATGGTCTGAACACGAGGCCAATGTGCATGTTACCCACCCCACCGGCACACCATGTTCCGAAAGACTGAGTGAGATGTAACGTGTGTGCAAGATCTGTTCATCCATGCGGTCACGTCGACGACCTCGGTCTAAGATTGTATCCGAAGGGCCAGAAGGGGACTGCCGTCTGCACAGAGTGTTCACTCTGAACAGAACATTTCTTCACGCCTAACTGTCTCAAGGGGGAGACGAACCCCGGACTTTGGATAAAGACACTGGCGCCTTAACCACAAGCCACCCAGGTCCCTTCATTAGTTGTTGTTGTTGTTGTTGTTGTTGTTGTTGTTGATCTCAGGGGCCGGAATAGCTTAGTTGGTAGGGCGCCGGACTCGGAATCTTGGGGTTGCGGGTTCGAATCTCCGCCGGGTCGTTTCGGTACGCGGGGATTTTTCCCTCGGAGTTAACATTGGTTCTGACTCCATTTCCCATACAGTCCTTCGAATGAGACTATTAACCGAGGTTCCGTGTGTGAACGCACGCATAACATCTTGCACACACGTAAAATTCCATCACCAACTTTCGGAGGAGAAGGCCAGTTTGGCCGTTGGTATGGATGACACGTTACACATAGCATGCACCTTCCCGAAGATGGAGTATGGCTGCCTTAATGGCGCGATAAAAACTGTCCAAAACTCCACTCCCTTTGTTGGGCAGATGGGATTAATACTTGCCTGTCTATACAGGGACTGTCCGCAGGAGTATCAGCCTGCGTACGCAGAAGAAGAAGTTGTTGATCTCATACGCATAATTGCAGGTAAATAATGTTGTTCAAATGCGGTTGACTGTGTGTAAGTGCACGTTGTATGTGGTGGGATACAGAATTATAACTACATTTGTTATCCTCACTGTTAACTTCCTTAAATTTGCTGTAATTCAGGTTCAAGTTCACCCAACTTTCCGTGAAAAAATAAAATCAGTTGCTGAATTAATTCTCGTAAAATTTAGAATTCTATTTGTCTAGGCTCTTGCACATTAATACTGATGATATTTATTAAATACTTGGAACCGCGACAGTAAGCAATGCGATTAAAGAGCACTTTCATGGGATGAACATCTCGGGGAGAAACATGGTGATGTGGCTGACTTGTACCGTCAATTTCAACGTGTGGAAAATGATAGTTGATTGTGATAGTAAGAAGACGACGACGAGGAAGAAAACAGTATTCGCATAACGCAATCCTGAAAGAAAACCACTCACTGCGCTTACATACAACAATTATACCTTCATTCATTCACATGTAACAAAGTAGACAGTTCCCCCAAAATCTTGACTGTCAACTGGACGAATACAATGAGTTTTTCATATTGTCAGTACAATGGGGCCCTAGTTGGCCTCGAGGTTACACCATTGTTCGCTTGGTTCTGGGGTCCTTGGTTCAGACCCTGCTTTCGACCGCCAGGTCAGAGGCGACTTTGTCTTTGGAACAAAAAACAACACACACACACACACACACACACACACACACACACACACACCACACAGAGAGAGAGAGAGAGAGAGAGAGAGAGAGAGAGAGAGAGAGAGAGAGAGAGAGAGAGAGAGAGCAGAGTAAAAGAGGAACAAAAACACCAATGACGAGCACATTGGTGCTGTGATATGACATCGTTTTCTTTCCCGAAGATGGAGTATGGCTGCCTTAATGGCAGGATAAAAAAGGTCATACACACAAAACTCCACTCCCTTTGTTGGGTAGGTCGGATTAATAATACTTGTCTGTCCATATAGGGAGTGTCCGCAGGAGTATCAGCCTGCGTACGCAGGAGAAGAAGACATCGTTTTTTCGAATAAGGAATGTAGCTACCTTAATGCTTAGATTAAAAAAAACCCATAAAACAAACGAACAAAAAAATAAAAATAAAATAAAAAAAACCGGTCGCATTTGCAAAATTCTGATCATGGGCTCTGATCGAGGAATGGAGAAGAAACCAGTGAATTCCAACTTTGTTGATGATGGACAATAATTTTGTGTCTATTCGACGATAGGATTCTGAGAAAGAGAGAGAGAGAGAGAGAGAGAGAGAGAGAGAGAGAGAGAGAGAGAGAGAGAGAGAGAGAGAGACAGACAGACAGACAGACAGAAGACAGGACAGACAGACAGACAGACAGGGAGAGAAGGAGAGAGAGAGAGAGAGAGAGAGTATAAATATAGCAGTACTCTTTCCGTCTCTTTTAGTTTCATTCATAATCACAAACGAGAAAACACGTGGGTATATAATATATTCTGATGTATACGATACGTGCGCGTTCAAGTACGCGCCTACTCTACGCATACACTAGGTCTGTCGCTGTACGGTGTGATTGTAAGGCTGATGTTTGACTTATTTGTTCGCCGATTGAAACAAGTCTGTTGATACTCGAGTCTGTTCCTGTTCTGAACAGCCTTGGAAACGGGTAAAGGCAGCCAAAGTAGTCGGACTCATTCCCAAAGCATCCCCGTTGTTATCTCCTCTCTCTTTGATTCTCATCCATCTCTGAAATCGAGCCCCCCAAATGTTGCCCGTGCGGGTTGAAAGAGACGGGACCAGCCGGTTCAGCCTACCGGGTCAACGTTGCTCTTGTTCCTCTCCCCCTTTCGTCTTGCCCTTCAAGCACCGGCCCCCAGACCGTGTCCACCGTTTTACAACCTCTTCATCGCTTCTCTAAACGGCCGCTTCACGCCCCCCCCACCCCCCTCTCTCTCTCTCTCTCTCTCTCTCTTCT
>CM065734.1:59292673-59295609 GCA_033310375.1 Conus canariensis
CTCTCTCTCTCTCTCTATGCGTGCCTTCACACACACACACACACACACACGGCGCATCCACACCTTCATTCCCTCGTCCCTCCTATCGGTTCTCCACTGAACCGGAGGACTTTGTGAGAACAGGGCTTAAGCACAAAGCCTGCTCACGACTGTGGTCTGTTAAATGGTAAACGCTCACTGACCAGAACGTCAACACTCAAACGTCTTTTGAAACAGCGAACGGAAGACGTTTTTCGGAGTCTCGGCCATCTTGGTAAATCTCTCGATGCTTTGAGAGATAGAACTACAGCCCGAAGGAGAGGTCAAAGTGCATACTCTCTTCCGTTCTCGGCTTGTCATTGGTCGGATCCGGTCAATTGCAGTACCTCAGAGAACTATAAAATAGGCATTCTGGCTCACCCACCTCCGCCAGCTCCAACCGGCTAAAGCCGGTTTCGCTGTTGCTCCGCCGGCTTACCCAGAATGCCTATTTTATAGTTCTCTAATAGTAAACACTTTACAAACATACATAATGTGTAGGATTATCTGTTTTTAACACTAATTTAGAAAACTTTTGAGACTTTAGTTTTTGCTTAATCCTTCGTTTTTCTTGATCGTTTTCAATAACATCATTTTCACGCATACATTCATCAAACATCAAACATACATAATGTGTAGGATTATCTGTTTTATAGTTCTCTGTCACTGGACCGTTAAGAAGTAAACAAACAAAACAATGGGGACTTGGTTAACCATGCCTTTATTCTTAGGAGGGCTATTTGTCAACCAAGTTGGGATTTCATTCTATTGTGAGGAATGACTGGCTATTGAAAGCTATCTGAAAAGGGGTGGGATGTGTGTTCACACAAGCGTAGAATTGTGGCACGTTGTTGAAGATTATTCTAAGCAGCCACCAAGTGCACTTATTAAAAGCTTGATTCAACAAACAAGACAATTGTATAAAGTACACCCGGCGGCCGCCTGAATAGGCAGCCTGTTGAATAGGACGTGACAAAGCGACGATCCACCTAGACCGCGGCCGTTAAAGCGTGGCTTTCTGCTATAGGCTGTGACGTGTGCCTGTTTAATATTCATTTCACGCGCTCTAGCTAGAGCGCGGCCGTTCCCTGCTGTGGCTCTTGAGAAGATCGTGTTTCAAGCTGCATTGGTAGTTGAATGGGAGTGGACCAATACTGCCTTATCTCCTCACTATATGAAAACATTGCTTTTAGTTCTTTTCTCATGGAGTAGACTTCAATGAAATAGCAATTCTTGATGAACGGTTTGTGATTCAAGAAGTTCTATCTCTAATTCAGAAGAGATACTGTCTTGCGACATAACACAACACTTTCTAACTGAAAACACGACTGCACTGCACACCCGCAAATGACAAGACAGCTAGGTTTAGTTGCTAACAACACAAGTGCTGGGCGGAAATGTCGTCACTGTTACTAATCAGCTGATTCTATCTAGTCTTGTGATTGGGGGAAGGTAAGAAACATGTTTTGATATGTTTAGAAATTTAGCCGCCTAAATTTATACAATGACGTCTAACGCCTGTACTGAATGACGCCGTCTAAATTTATACAATGCCGCGTGGCGGCCTGACGCCCTTATGTGTAACTTGACACGAACTAGCAAACAGTGCGGCGCTTCGACTCGGCTATTGTGCAGTTGAGTAAGCCGGGGCCAGACATGTCTGACCTAGATACTACATAAAGGCAGAAGGGAGTTGTCTCCCCGGAAAAGAATGTAACAATTAATTGTGAAAAAAAATCGTCATTAAGTCGTTCTAGGTTCTTATTCAAGTCGGCATCACGTTCTTATTCAAGTTCTTATTTAAGTTCTTAACAAGTTTTTATTCAAGTTCTTAACAAGTCAACATCAAGTTTTTAACAAGTCATCATCAAGTTCTTAACAAGTTCTTATTCAAGTACTTATTCAAGTACTTATTCAAGTTCTTAACAAGTCGTCATCAAGTCGTCATTAAGTTTTTATCAAGTCGTCATTAAGTTCTTATTAAGTTCTTATCAAGTTCTTATTTAAGTTTTATCAAGTCGTCATCAAGTCGTTATCAAGTTCTTATTCAAGTCACTTATAATTATTTATTAAGTTCTTAACAATATTATTGCATATCAAATGGATCAAAATGAGATTTTGTTGTTGGCAGTTCTGGCATGCTTTTTTGTTCGGCTTCTGTATTTAGTGGCTGAGATTTTTTGGACTGCTTTGGTTTTTGCTGGCGTTGTTTATATATTTTATAACCGTAATAACCACCCCCAGCAGCAATGACGCCAAAAATGGCAACTGTTTTAAATTCAATATTCCATGACGACTTTGGTGTTGTAGGTCTTGAATCAACTTGTTCTTGTGTATTTACAGCTGGCATTGAAACAACTGTTGGCGTTGGCGATGTTATGTTTTCATTATGAGTTATATTCTGTGCTTGGAACATTAATTTTTTTTGTTTGTTCCACTCTGCTAATTTTTTTCCTGCTGCAACACGCCAGGATGAGGAGGCTTTTTACTGGTCACTTTCTCCACCTGATTCAATGTTTTCTGATTCTGCTGATTTTCTGGCTCGGTCATTTTGAAGGGAAACAAAATCTATATGATTAAAAGTAATTAATCCCATGATTAATGGCGATAACAATGTTCCAAATCTGTAATATAGATCACATCCTAGAGACTCTAATGACTTTGTTAAAACTGGATCCTGCGTTAAATCATACATAAAATCTTGTTCAGAATCAATGGGAGCAAATCTACTAACTAGTTTAGTGTACAAACTAAGAACCGTTTGCCCAACACTTTTTACCATTCTTGACCCCAGTTGCGCTTCATACCTGTTGTGATACTTTACAATGTCTTGCGTCGACATCTGTTGAATCTGTTCTATGCTGAATTCATTTCCAAGGTACTGTTTTGTTTTTCCACATGCTGCTAAAGAATCGCCT
>CM065734.1:59295709-59313209 GCA_033310375.1 Conus canariensis
AAAAAAGTGATGTGTACGAAGTAATTGCGAGCGTGCACTAATGTGTGTATGTGTATTTTGTTGGGTGCGTCCGCGTGTGTGTGTGTGTGGTGTGTGCGCGCGTGCATGCTGCGTGTGTGTGTGTGTGTGCATGGTGCGTGCGTTGTGTGTGTGTGTGTGCGCGCGCGCGCACGTGCGTGTATGCATGCGTGTGTGCGTGTGTGTATGTGTGTGAATGACTGGATCTTCATAAATGGTCAAACATGCTAAATACATGACACAACTTGATGCTTTCTTTTGTATCAGAGTATGGCTATTTATTCAACGGTAACAGTAATACACAATGCCGTCAAAGACATTTATATTCTGCAGATGGATACTCTGACAAGATTCATAAGGTTCTATCACCAAAAATGTCAAAGGTTTCTAAGATTTTGTAAGAATCCCATTTATTTTCCACGGATGGCAAAACTGAAGTTAAACACAACTTTTTTTTATTTTACCTGGGTAATGAGATGAGCCAATTAAACATGCTTTGTTTAATCGGGCCCTGAAGAACACAAAGCATTAGGTTACAGTGAAACCTGTCACCAAGCTCACAGCGATATAAGTGATCATCCAGCAATGGAGAGTGACAATTGTATGGCATCTTTCAGGATTGCCGTCTTTTTCTGGAAACTTTCCTGTTCCAGTTGCGACTTGACTTTGTTGAAGAAAAAAAAAACATGCACTGACTGCGGCAACAACACATTTCAAGAACTTTTCATGATTATCTTTGAACCAATATGTAAACATCAAGGACAACTAACAAGACATTGCAATGGGGTTGTCAAATCTCTTGGCATATTCAAGAACCATACGAACCTTGCTATTTGATAAACAAATACATTAGGGTGAATTCAAACACACGGATAAACACAGCGGCAATCTGACATCTCTGTTTGAAACTCTGATGGTCAGAAGTGTTTTTTCTTCTTCTCCCCCCCCCCCCCCCCCCCCCGAAATGGTCCACTATTTAGTTGCGAATGTCAAATGAAGTGTCTATCAAATGCACATTCAGCCTTCTTCTCCATGCTGAAGGTAAGGCTAAAGTCCAGTAGCCTCAGGCTTACACAGACAATGGACTGCCAGGGAGGCTCACATGTCTGAAGGTAAGGGCTAAAGTCCCCCAGCCTCATGGCTGCACAGACAATGGACTGCCAGGGAGGCTCACCATGTCTGAAGTACAGCGTCATGAAAGGCAGAGCCTCTGTCTCTCCTTGCGCTGCCTCAGCCTTCCCTGACCCGGGTTATGTACCCACTGACTGATTCCCCACGTTACCACAAACATTGGCTGCGCTGACAACAGCTGAACTGAACTTTCGTTCATTATGTTAGCCAGCTGCGAGGACATTTACAGAATACAACGAACTGAGTAAACTGCACGTATGTTAATATGTAAAATAAATGAGACATGAACACCACGACAAAGGTGATGCAACCTAGTCTCTGGTTCAGTTTCTCGTCCATTTGAAATGGACATCATCTTCACTGGAAAAAAGATAATGGTTGTCTTAAATAGTTAGAGTTTAAAAGAAAGATATCTTATGTACTGACATTAATTTTCTTCCCAACAATGAAAATGGCAGTGTCTGAAGATTGATCCTTTGACTTGTTCGCAGTTCACCCTCTCCAGTGACTGGAACTTCACAAGTGCTTTGTTTTGTGCTGTCCCCATTTTCTTTACCCTCTCAGCAGCTTAACTCTCAGGCTGCCGAGTCCGATTCCCCAAGACACAGACAGCCAAGGTTCATTCCGTCACTATTTTAGTCCAGACACTGAGACAGTCCATTGGAAGTTATCAATCTGTTGTACGAGAGGAGACAACATACTGCAGCATTGAGAGAGGAGACAATACACTGTAGCACTGAGAGAGGAGACAATACACTGTAGCACTGAGAGAGGAGACAATACACTATAGCACTGAGAGAGGAGACAATACACTGTAGCACTGAGAGAGGAGACAATACACTATAGCACTGAGAGAGGTGACAATAGACTATAGCACTGAGAGAGGAGACAATACACTGTAGCACTGAGAGAGGAGACAATACACTGTAGCACTGAGAGAGGAGACAATACACTATAGCACTGAGAGAGGTGACAATAGACTATAGCACTGAGAGAGGAAACAATACGCTATAGCGCTGAGAGAGAAGACAATACTCTACACCACTGAGAGAGGAGACAATATACTATTGCACTGAGAGAGAAGACAATTCACGATAGCACTGAGATAGGACACAATACACTGAGAGAGGAGACAATACACTACAGCACTGAGATATGACACAATACACTGAGAGAGGAGACAATACACTATAGCACTGAGAGAGGAGACAATACATTGTAAGAGGAGACAATACACTATAGCACTGAGAGAGAGAGACAATTCACCATAGCACTGCGAGAGAAGACAATACAATATAGCATTGAGACAGGAGACAATCCATTGTGAGAGGAAACAATACACTATAGCACTGAGAGAGGAGACTATACACTACAGCACTGAGAGAGGAGACTATACACTATAGCACTGAGAGAGGCGACAATACACTATAGCATTGACAGAGGAGACAATACACTATAGCACTGAGAGAGGAGACAATACACTATAGCACTGAGAGGAGACAATACACTATAGCACTGAGAGAGGAGACAATACACTGTAGCACTGAGAGAGGAGACTATACACTATAGCACTGAGAGAGGAGACTATACACTATAGCACTGAGAGAGGCGACAATACACTATAGCATTGACAGAGGAGACCATACACTATGGCACTGAGAGAGGAGACAATACACTATAGCACTGAGAGAGAGACAATACACTGTAGCACTGAGAGAGGAGACAATACACTATAGCATTGAGATAGGAGACAATACACTATAGCACTGAGAGGAGACAATACACTATAGCATTGAGAGAGGAGACAATACACTATAGCACTGAGATAGGAGACAATACACTATAGCATTGAGAGAGGAGACAATACACTATAGCACTGAGATAGGAGACAATACACTATAGCATTGAGAGAGGAGACAATACACTCAGCACTGAGAGAGGAGACAATACACTCAGCACTGAGAGAGGAGACATACACTATAGCACTGAGAGAGGAGACAATACACTATAGCATTGAGAGAGGAGACAATACACTATAGCACTGAGAGAGGAGACAATACACTATAGCACTGAGAGAGGAGACAATACACTATAGCACTGAGAGAGGAGACAATACACTATAGCATGAGAGAGGAGACAATACACTGAGAGAGGAGACAATACACTTAGCACTGAGAGAGGAGACAATACATTGAGAGAGGAGACAATACACTATAGCACTGAGAGAGGAGACAATACACTGAGAGAGAGGAGACAATACACTTAGCACTGAGAGAGGAGACAATACACTATAGCACTGAGAGAGGAGACAATACACTGTAGCACTGAGAGAGGAGACAATACACTGTAGCACTGAGAGAGGAGACAATACACTCCAGCACTGAGAGAGGAGACAATACACTATAGCACTGAGAGAGGAGACAATACACTATAGCATTGAGAGAGGTGACAATACACTGAGAGAGGAGACAATACACTATAGCACTGAGAGAGGAGACAATACATTGAGAGAGGAGACAATACACTATAGCACTGAGAGAGGAGACAATACACTATAGCATTGAGAGAGGAGACAATACACTATAGCATTGAGAGAGGAGACAATACACTATAGCACTGAGAGAGGAGACAATACATTGAGAGAGGAGACAATACACTATAGCACTGAGAGAGGAGACAATACACTATAGCATTGAGAGAGGAGACAATACACTATAGCACTGAGAGAGGAGACAATACACTATAGCACTGAGAGAGGAGACAATACACTATAGCACTGAGAGAGGAGACAATACACTATAGCACTGAGAGAGGAGACAATACACTATAGCACTGAGAGAGGAGACAATACACTATAGCACTGAGAGAGGAGACAATACACTATAGCATTGAGAGAGGTGACAATACACTATAGCACTGAGAGAGGAGACAATACACTATAGCACTGAGAGAGGAGACAATACACTATAGCATTGAGAGAGGAGACAATACACTATAGCACTGAGAGAGGAGACAATACACTATAGCACTGAGAGAGGAGACAATACACTATAGCATTGAGAGAGGAGACAATACACTATAGCACTGAGAGAGGAGACAATACACTATAGCACTGAGAGAGGAGACAATACACTATAGCACTGAGAGAGGAGACAATACACTATAGCACTGAGAGAGGAGACAATACACTGTAGCATTGAGAGAGGAGACAATACACTATAGCACTGAGAGAGGAGACAATACACTATAGCACTGAGAGAGGAGACAATACACTATAGCATTGAGAGAGGAGACAATACACTATAGCACTGAGAGAGGAGACAATACACTCCAGCACTGAGAGAGGAGACAATACACTGTAGCATTGAGAGAGGAGACAATACACTATAGCACTGAGAGAGGAGACAATACACTATAGCATTGAGAGAGGAGACAATACACTATAGCACTGAGAGAGGAGACAATACACTCCAGCACTGAGAGAGGAGAAAATGCCCTTGATCTCAGTCACTGTGGTGGTTTTCAGTGGGGCCTGTTCTCATTAACCCTACACTGGACACCACCTCATTACCACCATGGTAATGACAACAACTGGCAATGGGTTATCTGAAATGATGATGAACAGGTGTCTGGTTTACTGCACATATATCAACCAAGACTTGATCCATCACTTAAACTGAACAGATCCATTTCACAACTATTAAGGCAATGGTGACTCCTTTCTATCATTTTCCCTTATAGGTTCAAATATGCACAAACTAGGAAACAAAAAACTTACATCCTGCCACAAAAAATTTGTTGCAAAGTATGTACATGATGAGATAAAAGACTTTAAAAGCAGTGGCGAGGTATCAGAATCACAAATCATTAACAATGCAATACTTACAGGATTTATCATTACAACGATTCACATGATCTTTCAGTCTTTGTTTCAAAAGACTAACAAAAATTCATGAGAACACATGGTTTGTTCAGTTGTAGTACAGGTCAAGTTTAAATGTACATCATTAAGAAGGGAAACAAGCTGCTTTTAACATTCATGAAATCAAGCACATATCAATACACACTCCCCCCCCCCCAAATCTCAGAGCAGTGAAAGGCCTTCTGTCATACCCACCCATCCTGATCCCACAAAAGAAAACCAACAAAAAAAACCCCACAACCACCAAAATGAAAAACAAACATGCAAACACACACACAAAAAAAGAAAAAAAACGAAACAAACAAAAAACCCACACCCACACACAGTGTGTCTTTTATCTCACTGTCCCAGAAAAAACAACCCAGCTGACCACAAAGATGGAGCTGAGAATGCCCAGTCAAGATCTATCCATGAATATCATCATCATCTTCTTTTTATATTTAGAGTGGACTTTTTTGTTCATTTTGTTGTTGTTGTTGTTGTTGTTGTCTATACCATCTTTTGTCTCTTCAGAAACATTACTCCTGCTTGTTCTAACTCCCCAGTGTCCTAGTCACACTGCGGTTCATTCAGTCACAGGCCAACGCTGGCAGTCCACAAGAAGCCAGCAAGATCAGGTGGTCATGAGGCCACCCAGCACAGAATACTCAGCACTGCTGCTGCCCAGTCATTCTGATCTTCAGTGGTGCCTCTCTTGATGACTGACATTCAGTGGTGCCTCTCTGATGACTGGTATTCAGTGGTGCCTCTCTGATGACTGGTATTCAGTGGTGCCTCTCTGATGACTGACATTCAGTGGTGCCTCTCTGATGACTGGTATAGGGTGCCTTCGATGATGGGATTGGTGCCTCTCTGATGACTGGTATTCAGTGGTGCCTCTCTGATGACTGATCTTCAGTGGTGCCTCTCTGATGACTGGTATTCAGTGGTGCCTCTCTGATGACTGGTATTAGTGGTGCCTCTCTGATGACTGGTATTCAGTGGTGCCTCTCTGATGACTGATATTCAGTGGTGCCTCTCTGATAACTGGTATTCAGTGGTGCCTCTGATCAAACCTAAGCAGGACACCATTTTAAAATCCCCAAACTGATGACAATAACCGCCTTCTTGTTCAGCCAGTCTAAGCATTCTGTAATGAAGGAGACTACCACCATGTGCATCCACAGAGACACACACGCATGCATGCACACACACACTCACCTTCCCCCTCTCCCTCCCACACTCACCACAACATCGTTGTACAATGCTTCACCAACAATGTGATTGTTGGAATTAGCATTGGTAATGAAAAAGCATCAATCGACATTTATCTTTAAACATGTGCACAACTTCATCTCGTGAAATACGGAAACATTCACAACTTAAACTATGTGTTATTCTAAACCAGGCAATTTGTTTGCATAGACCATGTGAAAATGTACAGGGAGCGTGTTGTGGTGAAACTAGCCTTCCTCCCACGATGACTTCCACACCGAAGTCATGCATTCTCTGATGACCATTTACTATCCTTTTTTTTTTTTTTTTTTTTGCTGTCTGACTTTCTAAGCCCCCTTTGTGGCATTATGTCCACGCCACTCATTCCTACACAGTCACACCCACATTGTCACGACACAGACCCAGCACTGGCAGTGCACAGAGAGCGCTCCTTATCAGGTCCTCACCAGGCAAACAACCAGAAGAGACTCTGTACTACTTCATTACTGCTGCAAGGGTGTTCAAAGTTCAACATATACAGAAGACCACCTGCTAATCTAGAAAAATAAACTGTACTGTTATGGAGCCAACGTTATTATGTCTCCCTCTTTAGGGTGACACTACAGCCATTCATATCAGTCTTCATCATCTTGCTGATGCCATCGACTTCAATATGAACCCCAACGCAAGGAAACAGAGGGGAAATTGAAGCCGAGAACAGCTTGAAAGAAGGGCAAGAAAGTGCTAGTCTTCTTATGACCTAAAGCGGATAAATGTATATCCCAAATATGATAATGGGTGTCAGTTTAACAGTTACTTGCACCACTTCATAGCGCTGACTGTATTGAACTTTTCTGTTAGTTCACACACGTTGAGACTTTTCTCTGCCCCTTCCACCCACCAAGTAGTGATGAAATGTCTGTAACAAACCATCAGTGCCTTGGCAAGTCTTACCATGTATAGACAAGGACCTCCCTTGAGTGCAGTGAAACCAAGGTGGATAGCAGTTCTGGACTGTCATGTCAGACAGGCTGACTCCATGCCCAGCAGGCCAGTTGAACAGCCCACATCTATCATAGTTCTGTTCTTAATCAGCTTGCAGCTCTGAAAAAAACTCACTGTGGTCGGCTGGGCTATTGAAACAGTGAAATAAAGAAGAATGATGACATCAGTTCAACTTCAACACAACAAAATACAGTGACATGAGAAAGGAGCGATGAAGTCGGTTCAGTATCACCATTTATGATGGCGAGGAGTAACGGCTCCAAACTTCAACCATGTCTGATTATAATAACAGTTGAAAACTCCTCACATTCTATGAATGTAACACAGATGGCACACTGACGATTCACATGTTTTATTTGCTGCTTACTAATTCAGATAAAAAAGCACACATGTATCGATTCAGATGCTGCACGGAACAGTTGGACCAAACATACCTCCTCATGCCAATGCTGCATTGAACAGTTGGACCAAACACACCTCTTCATGCCAATCTCTAGGGCTGAGAACAGTCTCAACAGAGATCTAAAAAAAAATTCATAAAAACTGAGTCTTACATAGAAAAAAAAAAGAAGAAGAAAACCGGCTGGTAAGTTTTGTTTAAGTGACTTTTCCCACTTCTATGACAACCGTACCAACGACAGAATGCATTAAGTAACAAGCAGATGTCCATGCTGTTAGTGAGAAATGGTACTGGTCTGTCCTTGGCATCATGTAAAAATGATTAAAAAGATAAAGGTGTAGGCAGTGAAGTACACAATGTTGATCGCAGTCAATTGGTCCCTGTGTCTGTCTGATGCTGCCTTGTCCCTCACCGCCTTGTCTGCTCACAAATGTGGTTGAACTTCCTGAAACGTACACCCAAAGTTTCAGAGAAAGCATGAAATATGTTTGGGGTTGGCTGGCTGACATGTAATCTGGCATGAGTCAAAGTAAATATATGACAAACAAGAATGGAAAGAAAGCTTGTATTTAAAGAATGCTAGCCATTTCTTGGATCAGTCTACCCAGAATATGGAACATGTCATTTCAAGTTTTTTAACAGCGTGACTTCTGTTGTAACTGACACAAAATACAGGAAAAAAGCTAAGCATTCCTTGGGTTTCTACCTAGAACAACGGACATCTCATGTCAAGTGAATCAACTGTATGGCTTTCATTCTAACTGACACAACACAAGAAGAAAGCTAAGCATTCCTTGGGTTTCTACCTAGAACAACGGACATCTCATGTCAAGTGAATCAACTGTATGGCTTCCATTCTAACTGACACAACACAAGAAGAAAGCTAAGCATTCTTGGTTTCTACCTAGAACAACGGACATCTCATGTCAAGTGAATCAACTGTATGGCTTTCATTCTGACACAACACAAGAGAAACTAGCACTTTTGGATCAGTGGATACACAACACAGACATGCCATCTCAAGTAATTCCAACTGTATGACTTCCATTTTAGCTGACAGAACAACAGATCATTGACACTGACATGACTTACATGTGGCAGAGCTGTAACATGACATGGCAGTCATGATTTTTGCACAGATGTGCCCTGCACACTGTTGGGGCAATGACAGAAGATGACACAGACTGTTGGGCAATGACATGGAAATGACACAGACAGTTGGGCAATGACATGGAAATGACACAGACTGTTGGGCAATGACATGGAAATGACACAGACTGTTGGGCAATGACATGGAAATGACACAGACTGTTGGGCAATGACATGAAGATGATACAGACTGTCGGGCAATGACATGGAAATGACACAGACTGTCGGGCAATGACATGGAAATGACACAGACTGTTGGGCAATGACATGGAAATGACACAGACTGTTGGGCAATGACATGGAAATGACACAGACTGTTGGGCAATGACATGGAAGACAGACGTGGGCAATGCTGGAAATACACAGACTGTTGGCAATGAATGGAAATACACAGACTGTGGCATGACAGAATACACAGACTGTCTGGCAATGACATGGAAATGCACAACTGTTGGCAATGACATGGAAATGCACAACTGTTGCAGCTGAACACAGATGTGGCAATGACATGGAAATGCAAGACTGTCGCAATGCAGAATGCACAAGGCAATGAATGGAAGCCACAGACTTCGGCAATGACATGGAAATGCCACAGACTGCAATGACATGGAATGCACAGACTTGCATGACAGAAATGCCACAGACTGTCAGGCATGACATGGAAATACACAGACGTTGGCATGACATGGAAATGCCAAGACGTCAGGCAATGACATGGAAAGCACAGACGTCGGGCAAGACATGGAAATGCCAGACGTCGGCAGCATGATACACAGACTGGCAAGACAGAATGCCCGACTGCGCAATGACAGGAACACAACTGCATGACATGGAAATCACAACGCGCATGACATGGAAATCACAACGTGGCAATGACAGAATCCAACTGCAGACATGAATCCCAGCTGTCGCAATGCATGGAAATGACGACCCATGAAATGCACAAGTTGGCATGCTGGATGCACATGTGCAATGACATGAAATGACAGACTGCAAGACTGGAAAGAAAGCTTTGAGAATGAAGCCAACGTCAACATGAAATCCAGATCGGCATGACAGTGACACGACTTGCAATGACAAAATCCAAGAGCTGGCAATGGCTGAAATGACACAGACTGTCTGCAATGACATGAATGCACAGACTGCAGCAATGACATGGAAATCACAGACTGTCGGCATGACTGAAATACACAGATGTGGCAATACATGGAAATGCCACAACTGTGCAATACATGGAAATAACACGACGTGCAAGACAGGAAATGCACAGACTGTGGCAATGACAGAAATGCACAGACTTCAGCAAGACATGGAAATGCACAGATGGCAATGACTGAAATGCCACAACTGTTGCAATGACAGAAATGACACAGACTGTGCAATGACATGAAATGCACAGACTGTTGCAATGACATGGAAATGACACAGACGTTGGCAATGACATGGAAATGACACAGACTGTTGGGCAATGACATGAAATGCACAGACTGTGCAATGACATGAAATGCACAGACTGTGCAATGACATGGAAATGACACAGACGTTGGCAATGACATGGAAATGACACAGACTGTTGGCAATGACATGGAATGACACAGACTGTGGCAATGACATGGAAATGACACAGACTGTTGGCAATGACTGGAATGACACAGATGTGGGCAATGACATGGAAATGACACAGACTGTGGCATGACATGGAAATGCACAGACTGTCTGGCAATGACATGGAAATGCACAGACTGTTGGCAATGACATGAATGCACAGACTGTTGGCAATGACATGGAATGCACAGCGTTGGAATGACATGGAATGACAGACTGTCTGGCAATGACATGGAAATGACACAGACTGTGGCAATGACATGGAAATGCACAGATGTTGGCAATGACATGGAAATGCACAGACTGTTGGCAATGACATGGAAATGACACAGACTTTGCAATGACATGGAAATGCACAGACTGTTGGCAATGACATGAAATACACAGACGTTGGCATGACATGGAAATACACAGACTGTTGGCATGACATGGAAATGCACAGACGTTGGCAATGACATGGAAATGCACAGACTGTCTGCAATGACATGAAATGCACAGACGTGGCAATGCATGGAAATGCACAGACTGTTGATGACAGGAATGCAAACGGCAATGACATGAATGCACAGACTGTTGGCAATGACATGGAAATGCACAGACTGTTGGCAATGACATGGAAATGCACAGACGTTGGCAATGACATGGAATGCCACAGACTGTGGCAATGACATGAAATACGGCAGCAGAATGCACAGGTTGGCAATGACATGGAAATGACCAGACGTTGGGCAATGACATGGAAATGCACGACGTTGGCAGCAATGACATGGAAATGACAAACGATGTTGGGCAATGACATGAAATGACACAGACGTTGGGCATGCTGGAAATGACACAGACGTGGATGACATGGAAAGACACAGAGTGGCATGCATGGAAGCACACTGGCAATGCAAGCACATGTTGGGCAATGACATGGAAATGCACGACGTTGGCAATGACATGGAAATGCCACAGACTGTCAGGCAATGACATGGAAATGCCACAGACTGTCTGGCAATGACATGGAAATGCACAGACTGTCAGGCAATGACATGGAAATAACACAGACAGTCTGGCAATGACATGGAAATGCCACAGACTGTCAGGCAATGACATGGAAATGCCACAGACTGTCTGGCAATGACATGGAAATGCCACAGACTGTCAGGCAATGACATGGAAATAACACAGACTGTTCGGGCAATGACATGGAAATAGCCACAGACTGTCAGGCAATGACATGGAAATGACACAGACTGTTGGCAATGACATGGAAATGCCACAGACTGTCTGGCAATGACATGGAAATGACACAGACTGTTGGGCAATGACATGGAAATGCACAGACTGTCAGGCAATGACATGGAAATGACACAGACTGTTGGGCAATGACATGGAAATGCACAGACTGTCGGCAATGACATGGAAATGACACAGACGTGTAGGCAATGACATGGAAATGCCACAGACTGTCGGCAATGACATGGAAATGACACAGACTGTCAGGCAATGACATGGAAATGCCACAGACTGTCTGGCAATGACATGGAAATGCCACAGACTGTCAGGCAATGACATGGAAATAACACAGACTGTCTGGCAATGACATGGAAATGCCACAGACTGTTGGGCAATGACATGACAGATTGCTGGGCACTGACATAGAAATGACACAGTCATTGGGCATTCATATGACATACATATTGCTGGACACTGATGCGGCATACTGTACAGACTGTTAGGCACACACACATACTGTACAGACTGTAAGGCACACACACACGTACTGTACAGATTGTTAGGCATACACACATACTGTACAAATTGTTAGGCACACACACATACTGTACAGACTGTTAGGCACACACACATACTGTACAGATTGTTAGGCACACGCATACTGTACAGATTGTCAGGCACACACACATACTTGTACAGATTGTTAGGCACACACACATGCTGTACAGATTGTTAGGCACACACGCATACTGTACAGATTGTTAGGCACTGAAACTGACATGCAGATTACTAGGCACCAACATGACATACAGAACGCTGGGCACTGACATGTCATGACATACACATCACCTGGCATTAATAACAAATTCCCTGCAGATTCACCGGCATTGAATGATACCACATACACATACTGTTGGTCACTGACATGGCATATTCATTACTGGGCATTGACGCAAAATTCTAGGCAGGTTCTTGCCCACAGAATATTATTAAAAATGCATAGTGTTAGGAATTGACATGGTATACTAACTGTTGGGCACTGGCAATTAAAAACAAAAACAACAACAACAACAAACGAAACATGACTGGACTCAAAATGACTGGCACTGATATGGAATGGTATACAGACTGTAAGCAACATTATTCGATTTTGGTGTGCCTTGCTCCAGATTCCCATGCCAACTGCAACCTGACCAGTACAGTTTTGTGCAGTTTTTACCTCTGTTGTTTGCGACATCTGGAGGAAAAGTACCGGTGAAAAATTCACTTGTTTGTTTCTCATTGTGTATGAAACAAGGGTTACTTCGCTCTCTGTTTGGCATGTTTGTTTGTATTTTGACCTATCAGAAACACTGCAGTCTGTTTGGCATGTTTGTTTGTATTTTGACCTATCAGAAACACCACTGGCAGTCTGTTTGAGCATGTTTTGTTTGCATTTTTTGTGACCTATCAGAAACACTGCAGTCTGTTTGGCATGTTTGTTTTTGACCTTTCAGAAACACTGCAGTCTGTTTGGCATGTTTGTTTGATTTTGACCTTTCAGAAACACTGCAGTCTGTTTGGCATGTTTGTTTGTATTTTGACCTTTCAGAAACACTGCAGTCTGTTTGGCATGTTTGTTTGTATTTTGACCTTTCAGAAACACTGCAGTCTGTTTGGCATGTTTGTTTGTATTTTGACTTTCAGAACACTGCAGTCTGTTTGGCATGTTTGTTTGCATTTTGACCTATCAGAAACACTGCAGTCTGTTTGGCATGTTTGTTTGCATTTTGACCTATCAGAAACACTGCAGTCTGTTTGGCATGTTTGTTTGTGTTTTGACCAATCAGAAACACTGCAGTCTGTTTCAGATCGCTTACCTCTGACAAGAATTCACTTGACTGCACACAAGCTGGGGTCCTGACATGAAAATGGCAAAAACTTTTTTTCTTTCTTTCTTTTAAGCAGATATGTTGCTGCAGACTGAAGTACCGACTGTTCAGTACGATACAGCCAGAGAGGCACAAGCGGGATATGCAGGTCAAGGATGTGCTTCTTTTTTTGTACGCCCAGTTCTTACAGAACTCAAAATGTGTTCCACTCGCTCCAGACAAAACTTCTGGGCCGATCTTTCCGAAAATTTGTAGGTATGTTCATTATGGGACATGGATGATGCCCGATGTTTTACTTTACCAGAATAGCCATTAGTAAACTGCTAAAACGGCCCAAAACGGTTTTTCTTCTTTATGGAATATCTCAGAGATGAAACGCATTATGACGCATGTTTGATTGTGACGTCAAATACATTATGACGCATGTTTGATTGCGACGTTTTTCTGGAAGATACACTGGGAGTACGTTTATATGCTTTGCATCTTGTTATGTTTTTACCTTGTCTTCAGTTTGGTCACCTGTGGGGATCTTCAGGATCTTCTCTGCTCGCAGTGTGGACTGCATGAGGAGCAGAGGCTGCTGTCTCATCACACTGCCTTCCCTCGTCCCATTTTTACATCATGCCGTGTTACATTTTCTGCACTCCGTACCAGATGTGAAACATGTTTGTATGATGCGTTTCCTCTTCCTGTCTTCTTGATCTAAATATAACTGTTGCTCGGTATGCATTCACAAAGCTTTTGATAATGTTCAATTTCATATCTTTGTTTTTGTTTCCCCCCTGAGGTTCTGTGTAAACAAAACAAGAAAATCCATCAAAAAACTAGACACGTGGCATGCTTGTTAAAACTTCTGTGCCTGTAATGGTCTGACTAAGTGTAAGCGCTAGCCTGTAACCACACGATTATGCGCTAATGCGCACACTCAGGCAGGGGCATGTTGGTGTGTTGGAGGTGGTAAATCCAGCCCCATGGAATTCATCAAGCAACACTTACGCGGCATGGGGTGGCTTGTTGTGCTGTGTGCGGCAGTTTTTCCCCCAGTAACAGTCAGCACGGGCAGTCACCTCATCTGGAACCATCAACACAACGTGCAAAACTTGTACACAGCTTACCCTGTGATAGGCCTCAAACTCTGTACTGGAACTGTACAATCCAGACTTCGATAATTCATCACAGTGATTTTGAAGGTGATATATTTGTCTTGGTTTTGGAAGTGGTTTTGGAAGATCACATGCACACACACATGCGCACGCGTGCGCACACACACACACACACACGCACACACACACAGATGCACAGCATCCGCACACATGTGCAGACAAACACAAAACTTGCCTATTTATGAAAGACCCACAAACATCCATACAAACCACGCATGCAAGCTCACTCAGATATGCTCATACATACACACATACACTGGGGACCTTGCAGGCCCAGGAGATAAACCATTGTTCTCGTGATGCAGGGGTTCTCAGTTCAATCCCCTTTTGAGACACACAGATGAGCAAAGATTTTCTCTTCAGGGTCAACACCTGTGCAGACTGCACATCCATCGTCTCTCTGCTGACACTTTGAACTAAAGTCCTGTGTGGTGTACCAGCTGCGGTGGTGCAGTGGTTACCATTGCAGATTCCCACCTGGGCAGTAATGGGTTTGATTCCAGTCACAGCCTTTTATCTGTGGGATTTTTTCTGCCCCAACCAGCTTCTTTTTGGAGCTGAATTTGCTACGGGCTCAATTTTGAAGACCAGGACCATACAATCGATCATACAATCAATATTCATCCACCTAATGGATGCGTCTCTGAGGGCGTTGCTCAAATTTCCTTACCCACACTGCCGGTGTCTGATTCTCTCCGACCTGGTTGACGCCAGGATATATGACAAACGTGCATGCAGAGTACAGCCCTGTCATGCCGCCTCAGAACAGAATGGAACTCCATGGTACTGTCTTCATCATCCTCACTGGTCAGTGGTTCAAGAAGTTTCAAGTTCTGTGTCCCATCATGCCCTGCTCTCATGTTGATCTTAGGTTTGATTTCCTCTTCACATCCATGTCCTCTGTGAGTTTGAGTTGCGGCTCCTGGTATCGGCAAGCTCAAGTGATCAACAACCTTGGACCCACAGCCAGATTAAAACTCCTGATCATTAACCAGTCTTGGCACACAGGGAAATTTCCAGATTGATGGAGAGAAGCAGTCATCATCCCCATCAGAAAGAAACATTTGGACAAAACCAAGAAATTCAGCTACAGACCCATCTGCCTCCTCATTTGTCCAGGCAATGTGATGGAAAGACTACTGAAACACCTGCTTAGCAACACACGGTCGGCCTACTGGAAAAACCACAGCATAGACGATCAACTGGTATATCTTGCCCAGGAGCCACAGAATGCCTTTCACGAGAAAAAGAAGGTACCCACTGTCTTCGTGCACTTGACAAAATATAGAGGGCAGGATTGCTCCTGAAGCTTCTCAGCAAGAAAGTGAAAAAGATGTTCCACTAGATACGCAACTTCCTCCAGTGCCGAACAGCAAGAGTGAAAACTGGATGGAAAAATCTGCCGCTGTGTCACTCTCCAGCAAAGCATGCCACAGGGAGGAGTCATGTCCCCGACACTTCTTCTCATTTTCATTGATGACATCACCTAAAAAAAACTCCTGACCATGTCTCCAAAGCCCTCCATGCCAACAATTTGGCTGCCTGGAGTGCTGCGGAACACCTCACATCTGCAAGCCACAGAATGCAGGAAGCACTTGACAACATTGGAAGATTGGCATCTATCTGGGGAACAGAAATCAACACTACCAAGTCAGTTACTTCAGTCTTCTCTTTGTCACAGATGCCAAAAACCATAAAATCGAAACTGAATGGAAGGAGTTGAATTCGTAAGACCATGCCAACATATCTGGGTGTGAAAATGGACAAACACCTTACCTGGAACCCCCTTCTCAAGGATATTGAAAAGAAAGTAACCAGAATGCTTGCCATTATGAAGAAGTTGACCGGAATCTCTTGAGGAGCCAACAGCAACATCCAGCAGAAGGATTATACAGGTACCGTCAGGCCGATCCTAGAGTATGGCAGCACTGCTTGGGCCACAGCATCAAAAACCAACACAAGTCACCTGAGCAGAGTTCAAAAGGCAGCACTGTGGCTGATCATGGGCAGGATGAAGATGGCATCCATCCAGGCAAAGGGAAGTGTACATATGTCTCCCCTCCTTGAGAATAGGATAAAGAATCCCGCTAAGGGCAGACTGAGGTGGAGAGTCTTTGGCTGCCTTTCTAGGGGCCTACACAGCCACAATGGTGACTTGCTGCCTGCATGCTCGGCTGAGGTGGAAATGCTTCCCGACTTTGAGGAACCAGATGGCCACCTGCAGGCAGTCTCAGTCATCTCGGGGGATCCTGGCACAGAAGGGAAGGATTGCCAAACCCTTCACCTGCTGAAAGCTTTGGCACTGGAGATGATTGATGACCAGTACAACCCCTCGGAGGGGTTAGTGGGGTGCAGAGGAACAGGCATCTTCTTTGAACACACTGATCGGAGACTGGACCCCACAGCTTTTCTGACTGGAAAAATATCCTCCAACTGAAGACCAGGGTCAGCAGCTCCACTCCATCCTGTGTAGGTGTTCAAAGTCAAACAGCCCACCACCTAAGATTGCTTCTCCACCGACTGCAGATCTGCTGCAGGGACTTCAGAGCAACAGCAGCGAACAGCCGCTGAAAGACATCAGAAGGCCCTCCATGGTCTTTCACACAAATTAAACCCTGCCTGATCCTGCCTACACACACACACGCTGGTGTACATTATCCTTCAAGGCAGAATGTAGCCTCCTTAGGGATGAATTACAATCTGTCCAATATGCAAGAACCTCACCAATGGTGATCATCAGAGTTTTAGCTGAGGAACAAAGTGAAGAAAAAGATACATATGAAAATAACAATGATAATAAAAGTTTTCTTTAAAAATAAGA
>CM065734.1:59318209-59363209 GCA_033310375.1 Conus canariensis
AACATGCTCTTCAATAGACAGTCGATACACATACAGACAAAACAAAACAAAACTGAAGATACTGATTTTCCATACCCATGGAGACATGGAAAACAAAACTGAATATACACACTGAGAAGCTATGCACATGCAGACATTCAGAATACAGTTATGTACACAGACAAGCTATACACATGTAGACATTCAAAACACACCTGTATACACAGACAGGCTGTGCACTTACTAATACACAACGCACACACATGTACACACAGACAAGCTTTTCACTTCCAGACACACACAGGGACTTACATCTCAACACAGAGCCTGAGACCAGACATACCATGAAGATTTCGGATTCATGGCGATTATCCAATATGAGAGTGGGAAGAACTTTTCTGCCAAAACTCATATCTGGAAAGTAAACAAAAAGACAATGCAAACAACAGTGCTACAGTCAGCAAACGCAAGACATTATAAAATGCTAACTTCAGTACAAACAATAAGTCCAGTAAAAACGTTCAAAACCCAGCCAACCACATAAACCATATCAGAACTGCAAGCCAGTTAGACACAGAACTACATTAAGGTAACAGACTAAGAGTAAAATCAACACTGTAACTCAAAGATTGCTCCAAAGCTAAATGTTTTTCTAACTAACCTTAAGGCAAAGATGGTAACCTACAATAAGCAAGTCCAATGCAAAGCACATTAACCTAAGCACTTACAGTTAAACAAAAGTGTTGAGAGTTAACCTAAACATTGACTGACTGAAACTAATTTATTGTCAGATTAACTCCCGAGTCGTACTGACTAACCTAACCTAAACACATAACAATAAAACTGGACGACAAATGCAATGCAAACCATAACAGTAGCTTAAACACAAAATCCATACAACTTGTAGCCAGGAAAAATAAGGCAAAGCACTGCATTAACCTGTAAACAAACAATCCATCTACTGTCTATAAAGACAATGCAGATTACAACACTGGCCAAAAGACACAAGACTACAGTAAGCAAATCATGAAACCACCTTGAGCTAAATATATAAATTATCTAAGTACAGCCAGTAAATATAGAACAATTTACACCACAGATCTAAATCTAAACAATAAATCTAAAACCTGCACATACAAGGCAAATTACAACACAAACTTTTATCCAGAAATGAAATGACATCCTTGAAAAGAGGATGGCTGTATAAATACTTGCGTCTCAATTGGCTTAGAGAACAAAATACAAATGCTGCTATGCCACAGGGTTTGATACCTGGACCTGGATACCCTGCAAACACACCAAACACACTACCTTCTAACTTGGCCAGACACCCGTTGCAGTCTGCTTTGCGACAGCCCCAGTACGCATGGCAGAAAGCCCTGTAGCAGAAGGTACCTGTGGACACACACACACACACACACACACACACACACACACACACACACACACACACACACAAACACACACACATACTGCTCAGTGCCAGGCACCTGAATTTGTCACACAGTACTGGTTTCTTTTCTTTTTAAAGCAGAAAGAGCTGTGTTTAGAACTACACAACGGAAGGAAAACAGTGAAAAAAGAGGGCCTGGGCAGTGGATATAAGACAGATCAGTTATCAGCCAGTGTTCCTGTGGGTACAGTGTAGAAGGGGCATGCAGAAGACACCAAAACAACTATCACACACACAAGTCGTACACAGAACGCAGAGAAAGCAGAGTAAGTGAGGAGGAGAGTGAAGGAAAGAGGAGGAGATGTAGGAGGTGACTCAACAGACTGACAAATAACCTTTTCTACCCTAAGTTTAGCCCCCCCACCCCCCCCACCCCTATCTATATCTTATTAATGTAAAAGTATTATGCACTATTTATCAACATCTCTTGTAAATCAAACACAGCACATTCTAAAACAACATGTTGGCTGCATATTGTATCTGATGACCGGAAACACTGATATTTGGCAGATAAACGGAAAAAACAAAACAAAGCAAACAAAAACGTAAGACTAGAAAAGAATCAAAAAGAACATTGAAAAACAAGAAATGACTCAACAGGAAAACAGGGCAAACAAACAAACAAACGAAAAAACCCTCTCCCCAACTCGACCACCGTCTGCAGTAGTCAGCCGTGTAGGCTTGAGGCTGGAAGGAGGTGGTTTGAGCTCCATCACAGACATTGGTGTGATTGTTCAGCACCCTGCTGGCTATAGACTTTCCACATGGGAAGACTGGAACTTCACACTCATGCTTCATTCACTTCATGGACGCATCTACAGGTATGTTACTCCAATGCCTTTGCCGGCGTGGCAGGTGTACTCGTCTCTTGGGCCTGAGTGATGCTGGGATACATTATGACAGGAAGAACTGAGTAAAGCCTCATCATGTCGTCTTGGACCAAAGTGGAACCTCACAACATCATGTCGATCATTATCATTCTCACTGAATGTCATAAAAAAAAAGTTTTGAGTTCTATGACCATCCATGCCCTACTCTCGTGATGACTTCAGTTTCCACCTCCCCTCCACATGGTGAAAAGCATCAAAACAATTCTATGACTGTCCATGCCTTGCTCTCGTATCTCCCCTCCACATGGTGAAAAGCATCAAAACAATTCTACGACCGTCCGTACCTTGCTCTTGTATCTCCCCTCCACATGGTGAAAAGCATCAAAACAATTCTACGACTGTCCATGCCTTGCTCTCGTATCTCCCCTCCACATGGTGAAAAGCATCAAAACAATTCTACGACCGTCCGTACCTTGCTCTTGTATCTCCCCTCCACATGGTGAAAAGCATCAAAACAATTCTACGACCGTCCATGCCTTGCTCTCCTATCTCCCCTCCACATGGTGAAAAGCATCAAAACAATTCTACGACCATCCGTACCTTGCTCTCATGACTACTTCAGTTTTCATCTCCCCTCCACATGGTGAAATTGCATCAAATCATTGGTACTGGCAAGTTCCTGCACACTGTCACTGGACAGCCCTGATGGAGCTCTCTGGAGTGGGAACGCTCGCCCATGCTGGTTCTGTGGCCAAGCAGTCATTGTGGTCAGGAAGGGGCCTAGTTGGTGGTATTTTCTGTACATTCAGGCACCACTGAACACTGCTGAAGCAACTTTGCTGTGGTCAGCTGCTCTTCTAACAGGCCACTTCACCAAGACCTGATACTGACTGCTCCCTGTCCACTACAGGTGCTGGAGGTGAATCCAGATGTGGCTGTGTATGGACTGGCCACAATCAGCAGAGAGGGAGTCACGCCACTATTGAGGTGTAAGAAGACAAAAACAAACACACAGAACACATCCTCCCCACAGAAGCCTACTCAGCAACTACCCCTGGACAAGAAAACATCGTCTGATTCAAACTGTACAAGAGAAACCAACAAAAGGAAATTTTCCGAAAACAGAGAAAAACATTGTTGATCTGAGTGCATGGTCCTCACACTGCTGTGGACGGTGTGTATTGGGCTGTGCATTGTACGCGGCTCGGCGGTCTGGGAAGATCTGCAGACAGCACTGACACAAGACGTGGTTCTGGTTCACTACACATGTGTAGGGCGGCGCATCAGGCATTATCTTCTTGTCACGCTCCTGATAATCCTCGTCATCTGTCAAAGATAAGAGGTATCTGGAGTAGAGCACATGTGTATCATCCACAGATGTGTTGGACAGAGACAGAAAGCTGAGACAGTGTAGGACTTGTGTATCATCCACAGATGTGTTGGAAAGAGACAGAAAGCTGAGACAGTGTAGGACTTGGTGGTTTTGTGCATGTGTGAGTGAACATGTCTGCGTGCAAGTGTGCATGTATTTATGTGTGCATATTTCATTTATTTGCAAGCAAACTTGCCAATAAAACCACCAATAACTGTATATTAACATGTACATTCAAAAATGTAAAACAAATCTGGCCATTTTGTCCACTTCAACCTCTCTAGTTTTTTGTTCACACACACACACACACACACACACACACACACACACACACACACACACACACACACCACACACAGCATGCAGAAACAAGTGTCTCTCTCTCTCTCTCTCACTGATACAAACACGCACCACATTGAGAAACAAACACTTGTAACACACACATACACACCACACAGACAAAATTGTATACCCATACAAAACAGCATCATCTATCAATTAGTATCTGAGTGTTTTTCTTTCCAAGTGATCATAAGCAAAAAAAAAAAAAAAAAAAAAAAAAAAAAAAGTTAAAATGCTCTGTATTTAACAGCACCGGGATGAAAAGCTCTCACGAATAAGACCCTAAAGGAACAAACAAAACAGCTGCACTCAAACAAATCACCACACACAATGTCATACTCACTGAACAAATGTTCATTTCAACTAGGCCAAGATAAAACAAACAGATGTCATATACGTTGAGATACACACCACACAGACATACTGCGCACTTTCAGTTCATCAAGGAGGTGTCACTGTGTGTGGACAAGTCCGTGTACATTACACCACATCTACTCAGACATGAGACCCATACTCTGATGCAACATCCATGGATATGAATCTATTCATGTTATGGATCCCTTTCCACCTAATAAGGAACATGCACAAACACAGAAACCGCTTACTGATTTAATCCTTTGCTGTGCTTGACTGGTTATCCTTTTTCAAAATCTTTTTTCATTCTGTCGGTCAAAAATCTGTACACAGCTTTTTGTTTGTTTGTTTGTTTGTTCGCCTTACCATTTTTAGTTGCAAAGTGAGGCGACTGCAGGCAGGAATCTGAACAAATCTTAAAGCTTGTTACTAAATCCACCAATCATGAACAAACGAATTACAGGATTCTTTTGTTCATGTTTGTTATATTTTGTGATTTGTTTGTTCATGTTTGGCGGATTTAATACATAAACTTTAAAATTTGCCATTTTTAGTTTGTTTCACCTCTGCTCTGATCGACCTGTGCTACAACCACCTTCCAGCTCACCTGGCAGTCCTGTGCTACAACACACTTCCAGCTCACCTGGCGGTCCTATGCTACAACACCCTTCCAGCTCACCTGGCGGTCCTGTGCTACAACACCCTTCCAGCTCACCTGGCGGTCCTGTGCTACAACAACCTTCCAGCTCACCTGGCGGTCCAGCTCCAGAAGTGGAAGGTTGAGCACTGTTGTTGTTGCTGTCGTTGTTGTTGTTGTTGTTGTTGCCTGATGTTGAAGGCGTTGCAGAGCCGGAGGCTGAAGTGCCGGTGTTAGATGTGCTCGCTGTTGTTGATGTTGTTGCTGTGGTTGTCTGAGGCCCAGTGAAGAAGCCCTTGATGGCTGAAAAAGCTGAAGAACATCGTACGGACTTAGAGCAACGACATGTTTACTGCCCCCACCAAACAAAAGAATAAATAAATGGAAAAGACAAATGCAATGCATTTCGACCTATTTGATCTTCTTCAAGCAAGACAAATAACATTGAAGACAATGACAACGTGAAGGCAAACGGACAATCATTTATCTCTATGAACTGGGTGCAAAACGTCAAGGGTATGGATGCAAGGCTGAAGGGAAGTCAGTACGGGTTCAAATGATAATGATCTACAACGAAGAAAATGTTACCACAACTGCTACTACTGCTCATGATGGTAGTATAACAATACAATAATCATACTAACAGTAATGATAATAGCAATTGTACTACTACTAATAATGATACCGACAGGAGAAGGAAAAAGGAGAAGAGTTAGAGGATAGTTAAAGTAATATAGTTATAGTAGCAAGAATAATGATGAAGATGATAATAATAATAATAATAAAAATAATAATAATGATAATAATCATAATAATAGTAATAATGATGATGATAAGACAGAGGAGAAGAAGAAGAAAAAGTAGAAGAAAGAAGAAGAAGAAGAAGGAGGAGGAGGAGGAGGGGGAGGAGGAGGAAAGGAAGAAGAAGGAGAAGGAGGACATTGATAATGGGATAAAAACAGGATCTCAAGTCACACAGGACTGGATGGTGGTGACTTCAGATACGATCCCATTCTATGAAGACTTCATCCTCACATAGAGAACCTTCCCATGCTGGCCCTCTCCATCATCTCCCTGCTCTCTACGATGTGACTGATCTTTCAAGATCCTGTCAGAACTTTTGATACAGGTAGGTGATACACCCTTTCTTTTCTACCTTTCATTTTCATATGAAACACTGTAGCTCTCTCCAGCTCCACCAATGACATCCACTGAGCTTAGTTTTTTTGCAAGTAGGAATCGTTCTGTGTTGTCTGAACCACACAATCTTGCTGAACGTCAAAATTTGAAGAAAAAAACTGCCATTGTGACAGACTTAGGTATGGAGAAAACACAGGTTCAGTTTGTAATAGAAGACTGTGTGTGTGTGTGTGTGTGTGTGTGTGTGTGTGTGTGTGTGTGGTGTGTGTGTGTGTGTGTGCACTTACACTGACGTGTTCACATGTGCATGTTTATATTGGTCATTCCACCTCCCAGTAAAGATCCCTTTCTACAAAGATCTATTTTTCAAAACATTTCCAAGGTGGTTTATACACAGATTCAACTATATAATCAACCAGACACACTGAACATGAAATTTGTACGCACACTGAAACATGTCACAAGCAAGTGAATGTTGTTGTGTGTGTGTGTGTGTGTGTGTGTGTGTGTGTGAGTGTTTGTGTGTGTGTGTTCGATTTTTCTTTTTCCAGGAAAGCTAAAATAAACAACAGCACAGCTCAACCAATGTCACTTACAAATAAATATCTGGTGTGTTTTAACACTGCCAACATGTCCTCCATCCCTCCCATTACTTTCTACACAATATTGTCATGAAGGTGACTACAGCTTTCAAGGACATTTAACTTTTAAGGAGATTAAAAAAAAAGCCTTGAAACATGGATTTCAGATCTGAAGGATAGTGAAGGACCTGTGTGACCCCTGGTGTTAAACATATAACACACTGCAGTGTTGACCACTCTCACCAGATCCAATAACTCCTGATGCCTGAGTGGACTGCCCTGGACACTGACGACACACAGCTCTGTAGGCATGGCTGCAAAAACAGACATATATATCATATTCACCCGAATCACATGTAGGCATGGCTGCAGAAACAGACATATATATCATATTCTCCCAATCACATGTAGCATGGCTGCAAAACAGACATAATATCAATTCTCCAATCACATGTAGGCATGGCTGCAAAAACAGACATATATATCATATTCTCCCAAATCACATGTAGGCATGGCTGCAAAAACAGACATATATATCATATTCTCCCAAATCACATGTAGGCATGGCTGCAAAAACAGACATATATATCATATTCTCCCAAATCACATGTAGGCATGGCTACAAAAACAGACATGTATATCATCTTCACCCAAACTGCATGTAGGCATGGCTGCAAAAACAGACAGATATATCATCTTCACCAAAATCACATGTAGGCATGGCTACAAAAACAGACAGATATATCATCTTCACCTAAATCACATGTAGGCATGGCTGCAAACAGGGTTCCCACAGATGTGACCAAACAAAATTCCATACTTTTTCCAGGGCTTTTCATAATTTTTCCAGACCCCAGAATGTGTGTGTGTGTGCACCTCTGTATGTGATTACCATGCTAAACACATCAGAAAAGAACTGATTTAATGAGAGCAGGGCATTCAATACTTACCAAAAAATTTAGTGTGTGTGCGCACATGCGCGTGAAAAAGTCAGAGAGACACAGAGAGAGACAGAGACAGATATATAGACAGAGACAGTGTGTGAGAGAGAGAGAAAGAGAGAGACAGTGTGTGTGTCTATGTATGTAAGAGAGAAAGAGACAGTGTGTGTGTGCGAGTGTGTATGTGTGTATGCACGCGCGCATGTGTGTGTGTGTAGGTGTGTGAGAGACAGACAGTGTGTGGGAGTGTGTGTGTGTCTGTGTGTGTGCGTGTGTGTGAGAGATATAGTCAGGTCAGGTCAGGTCAGGTAATTAGGACACTAGGCCTCGCAGCCTCTCAACTGTCCTTTCATTTTAATTTGGATGTTCAACATGGCTGAGTACTTACAAGCCAATGTGCTCTCTATTCAATTCCGTATTTAAATTTTGACATTTTTGGATAAGAGAGAGAGAGAGAGAGAGAGAGAGAGAGAGAGAGAGAGAGAGAGAGAGAGAGAGAGAGAGAGAGAGAGAGAGAGAGAGAACGAACGAACGAACGAATTTTATTTTCAGAGGGTAATGGAATAAGCATCACTGCTTTTTTACATCCAGCCCTCCGGGGCCAAAAGAAATTTAAGAAAGGAAAAGAAAAAAAAATATTGATTAATATAAAATAATGGAAAATAACTCTTAAATATGAAATATGAAAATACAAAAGGACACAAAAATCTATGTACAGAGGGAACACCGACAGAAGGTGTGGGAGACGGTGGGAGTGGGATGGGGTGGGATGGGGGACAATTAAGAATGACAGGAGGGGGGATGGAGGTAAAGGAAGAACTGATAAGGAAAATGAAACATTTTCACAGAGCAGTTATTGGTACATCTTTGGGTAAAGCGGTGTAAGATCAGACAGATACATCAAGTACGTAAAAAGATTGGATTTAAACTTACTAGTGTTTGGTTCGTTTTTCAGTTTTTCTGGGATATTATTCCACAGCCAGCCCCCAGAATAAGCAAGGCTTGATTTGCATAAATTAATTGATGGGAAAGGGAGATTTATTTTATGCGAATGACGATGATCATTAGAAGTAAATATATTCATTAAATAGGAAGGAGCACTGCCGTGTAGTATTTTATGCATAAAGAGTGCTTTATTGTACAATAGTTTGGTCTTGAATGGAAGGATACCTGCTCGTTCATAATCAGGGTGTCCTAGCGAGGGTTCATCAATTGTTATTTTGACAGCTCTCTTGCATATACTAGTCAATGGTTTAAGCAACTTACTGCTAGCTAAATCCCAGAGTGTCGAGGCATAGTCAATATTTGGTTGAATATAAGATTGAAAGAATAATTTTCTGGTGTGATAATCTAAAAAGTTTTTTATTTTCCTGAGCTGATACAGTTTTACGGCAAGATTTTTGGAAAGAAGTTCTAAATGTTTCGACCAAGATAGGTTGTTGTCGATTGTTATTCCTAAGACTCTGTGATTAGAAACCTCTTTGATTTTTTCGTTACCAATATAAAGGATTGGCAAGTTTTCGGATACATTTTGACGTTGTTGCCTTGTTGTAATCAACATGAATTTCGTTTTTTGAGGATGCAGAGACATGTGATTGAGTTGTGTCCATTTAATGAGAAGGTTGGTATTTTTCTGAATGTCAAGGTAGACTTGCTGAGCATTAGAGTTATTAGTGTCAATAGTGGTATCATCGGCAAACATTTCACAATGCGAAGTCAAGGTTAATGGTAAATCATTAATATAGAATAAGAACAGCAGTGGACCAAGCACCGAGCCTTGTGGTACACCAAAGTTATTGGGAATCAAAGTAGAATGACAATCATTTAATAATACTAATTGTTGCCTGTTGGAAAGGAAGGATGAAATGAGTTTTAGAGTGTCGGAAGTTAGTCGATAAATAGTTAACTTTCTGAGCAAAAGTTCATGATTAATGACATCGAAGGCTTTGGCAAAATCCACGAAGAGTACTCCGGAAAAGTGTTTGTTGTTTATGTTTGAAAGCCATCGATCAACTATCTTAGTAAAATTTGAGCTGTTTGACAAGAATGATTCTCTCTAAATCCGGATTGATTAGGATGTAGTAGATCGGATTTTTTGACATGAGAAAGAAGACACTTTTTTATGTGTTGTTCTAATGGTTTTGAAAGAACTGATAGAATAGAGATAGGTCGACAGTTAGAAGGATCAGACATATTTCCTGATTTGTACAATGGTATGACTTTAGCTTGTTTAAAAGCATCAGGAAAGCAATCTTATCAATGCAGAGATTATAAATATATGTGAGAGTTTCTGCTATAACAGATGCTGATAGCTTAAGGATTTTCCCGTCAATTCCATCAATTCCACGAGTTGCTGTCTGTTTTAATTGCCTAAGAGAAGAGAAAACTTCGTGAACATCTATGGCACTAATATTCAAAGCTGAATGGATGTTCTTCTGGTGGCAGTATTTCAGTAATTCTTGTAGATCGTTACTTTTTGATACATCGTTTCGTATGATTTGATTTGCTATACTTGCAAAATGGTCGTTCAGTTCACTTGCAGATATGTCTTTCGTTAAGTTTAATACAGGGTCAGAATTTTTCTTGGTTAAGCCATGTATAGCTTTCCAAATAGATTTACTGTCTTTCTTTCTATTAATAAGGTCCAAGAAATATTTCCTTTTCTCTGATCGTATTAGGGAGATCACCTTATTTCTGTACTTTTTGAATTCTTCGCGAGAGCCATTTTTTAACAGATAATCCCTTTGATATATAGTGTCCTGTATTTCTTTTGTAAGCCATGGTGGTTTTATCCGATGTTTTACTCTTTTAGTTTGAAGAGGGGCATGCTTATTGTATACGTCATGGAAGATGTTATACCATACTTGCAGAGCTTGATTGGGGTCAGTATGCTGATACACTTCATTTAAAGGGGAATTTAAAAGATCTGAGAGAAATTTTTCATGATCAAATTTAGAAAAGTTCCTGAATGTAATCGTTTTATGATTTAACTTGGGTATTTTGACACCCTTTTTGGTCCACGTAAAACAAATCGGAAAATGGTCACTGCAGCCATAAACAGGAGCAACTGATTCTACTATTGTTTCTGAATTGGTAACATATATATGATCTATTAATGTTTCAGAAGAATTGGTTACACGGGTAGCTGTTTTTATTAATTGTGTCAAACCAAACGATTCAAAAGTTTGGGTCCAATGATTATCAGTTTTGAATAAATCAATATTAAAATCACCTAATATTATGACATCTTGTAATTATCATTAGCATTTTCCAACATTGAAATAAAGCGGTCGATCCAGTCGACATGTTCGGCTGGATTCCTGTATAGAAAACATAGAGGTATGGGCTTGCTATATTTCAGTTGTATTTCGATCCAAGAGAGAGAGAGAGTGCGTTAGAGACAGTGTGTGTGTGTGTGTGTGTGTGTGTGTGTGTGTTGTTATGTGTCTAAAAATAGGCCAGTGTATCGCCCTTGGGCCCTTTGATTTTCTCTACCCCCCCCCCCCCTCCCCTCCCTCTACCCCATTCAATGCATGATCGCATCCCAAACTGAAGTAAAAAAAAAAAAAAATCACCTATCACAATCCTTGGGCTGAAAATAATCAGTCACGGTCATTGTTGGAGTCCGAGTCATTTTGTCTGAAAGCTGCATAATTTCTTGATGTTTCTTGCCTGCCGCGTGGCTTTTCAGAGCAGCTCGCCCATGTTCCCGATGTCGAAGTCTTTCTTGCACAGCAGGCACCATGCTTTTGTCTTGCATCCATCGGCAGCAGGAGCAATCCATTTGCGATAATTTGTATTGTCTAGCCAGGCTAGGCTAAACACACATTTTCCCACGTTTTCTTTAATACTTCGACGCTATTTTCCCTTGCTGCGTTGTTGACTCGAAAGGAAGTTAAGCAATGGTACCAACTGCGCATGCGCAACGCTTTTCACAGTAAAGGGGAGCTACTCTGCAGAAAAAAATGTCGTCCGCTAAACCTCCGGCCAGAGGAAATCTCAAAACCGCGATCATTGTGCGTGATTTAATTTCTGTTTTTATTCCTATTTCAATGTTTTTGTAAAGAAACTTAACACAAAATTCGACATCATGAAAAAGTCTGCACATCTTTTACAAAATTCCAGGACTTTTCCAGACCCATGGCCACAAATGACAAAATTCCAAGACTTTTCCAGCCCTGGAAATGATTTTTTCATTTTTCCATACTTTTTCCAGACTTCCAGGACTCTGTACGAACCCTGTGCAAAAACAGATATATCATCTTCACTTAAATCACAAGCTGACTGTTGCTAGAACAAACATCATTAACATCAGTGATCCCTTGCTGTTTTCCGGAGTGCTACTTCACATTTTTGTTTGTTTGTTGGTAGTGGTTTCTTTTCATCTTTTTTTTTTCTTTTTTTCCCCCCAGACTGTACAGATGATCAGTATTCTGCAACAAACAAAGCCTAAACGACTTTCTAAACCATGACTGGCGTCTATTGAATGGCTTGACACCTTTCACAGAGAGATCGAGTTATTCCCTTCCTCTCAGTTATATTAGAGAAAGACGTTCCCTTCTGACTAGGCCAACGTCAAGATGAGGCCTTTCCTTTTTCACCTAGGAATCCCATATATTCAGGATTTCTTTTTCAACTAGTCTTTCTCATAAACAGGGTTTTTCTTTATCCCCTGGCCTCCAATGAAGGGATCCTGTCTACCTCACAGCCCTGTACCTGAGCAGTTCCTTTAGTACCTATCCACTTCAAAGTGAGGGGTTCTTTTCTCACGTGGTGACAGACCGGCTATGGGCCCTTGTGGTCAGCTGGGCTGTAAATAACACTGAACTGATTCCTCACCTGGCTGCACCAAACAGAGGGTAAGTGATTCCTCACCTGGCTGCACCAAACAGAGGGGTCCCAAAGCCAAAGATGCTGCCTCCAGCGGGTGGAAGAGGGAAGAGGGTGCGAGGGGCTGGGGTGGTAGAGTCCTCCTCCTCGTCATCATCATCGGAATAAGTCGGACTGCTGGGGCTGTCTGGACTGCTTGAGGCGCTCCGTTTGGGGTACAACTGATGACAGAATTCAATACAACAATCAACTCATTTATGTATTTATTCATGTAACTTTCTGCTCAGATCAGATGATCACTGTATTCATGTATTCATAGATCATGTATCTAAAACCTATGTCCTTTTTTTTGTAACTGATTTTGTATTTGTCTGCCAGTTGCCATGTAAACTGTCAGTGTAATGCATATTTCAGAGCGCGATATAAGCTTTAAGCTTGTTGTTGTTCTTTCGATGGATACAATCCTGTGCTACTATTTTGAATGAAGTTCTGTTTGAACCAACACAACCATCACAGACCTGTTCATTCAATACAATCATCAGAGACCTGTTTATTCAATGCAGCCATCAGAGACCTGTTCTCTTAAGGAAGATGTTGGCACCTCAGCTGTCAAAACCACATTTTCCTATCAGGGACACAAAATTTCAAGGAACGCCACCAAATGCTCTCTCTGTATTGGACTACTATACACTGTACTACTATTCAGCACGTAGAATGAACTGTTTAACAGCATATGACAAACATGAGTTTTTTTTTTCTTTTTTTTTCCCCCCCATCAGACTTTTGGGTGAAGCCATGTGGTGTTGCTTTATGTCCATGTGAACATCAGTGATGAACAAAGGGTGAAGCCATGCTGGTGTTTGCTTTATGTCCATGTGAACATCAGTGATGAACAAAGGGTGAAGCCATGCTGGTGTTTGCTTTATGTCCATGTGAACATCAGTGATGAACAAAGGGTGAAGCCATGCTGGTGTTTGCTTTATGTCCATGTGAACATCAGTGATGAACAAAGGGTGAAGCCATGCTGGTGTTTGCTTTATGTCCATGTGAACATCAGTGATGAACAAAGGGTGAAGCCATGCTGGTGTTTGCTTTATGTCCATGTGAACATCAGTGATGAACAAAGGGTGAAGCCATGCTGGTGTTTGCTTTATGTCCATGTGAACATCAGTGATGAACAAAGGGTGAAGCCATGCTGGTGTTTGCTTTATGTCCATGTGAACATCAGTGATGAACAAAGGGTGAAGCCATGCTGGTGTTTGCTTTATGTCCATGTGAACATCAGTGATGAACAAAGAGTGAAGCCATGCTGGTGTTTGCTTTATGTCCATGTGAACATCAGTGATGAACAAAGGGTGAAGCCATGCTGGTGTTTGCTTTATGTCCATGTGAACATCAGTGATGAACAAAGAGGGGACAGGTGGAGTGTACAGAAGGGGGAATAAATGACCTGTTCTTCTTTTCCTTTGATGTGCTCATGTCAGTTTGTGTTTGGTTCCTGACTGACCACTGCCGTCACTCACCTGTCCTGTGTTGACAGTCATGGGGAATCACCACACCTGGGTCACCTGGGTCATTGTCACCATCACCGTCATCAAACTGTGGGTCGACTTTAGTCACGTTCATATAGTCTACACTAACATATCAGTCAATGTCAATTAGGGAGTGCCTGGGCAGCTGAATCATGCACAGTCATCCCACATCCTGTGGCTGTCACTGATGATTTCTGTCCTTCTCAGTAACAAGCAATACAATGTAAAAAAACAAAAAAAACCCAAACTAATTTCAATTAACATATTCTGAATACAATAAAAGTGGCTGCTGCACAGAAACTAGCTTCCTTGATTTTGCGTCTTAATACTCTCGTCTTCCCAAATAAGCAGTCTGGCTATGGAAAACAGGCTGACGCCTTGAAGGGCGGTAAATAGCAAATAGTCATGAACAGGAAGAATGGGGTGTATTGAAAGGCATTCTGATACGCTTACCATGTCCCGTGTAATTTTATTTTTTGCATCCAGTTCCTTTGTGTCTTCCTCTGGCCGTCGCTTCTCTGTTCAAACACACAAGAACACCAGAGTCAAAAGAAATATTTGTACTTGTTATATGCAATGACCTTAAAGGATGTTCACTGTGTAAAATCTTTACTTAGCCGGCAGACCAGAGGGTAGGACAGCTCACTTTGTGTCTGCACCTGAGCCTTTGCTGTTGTCAGTAAGCAACTTGTGAGAACTGTTGTGGTCAGAACTAACATCTCAGGTCAGCGCAGGTTGGGCTGGCATGAAACACATGTTCAGGATGGGTTGAGAGCGTCAGTTTTACATGGACACTTCCTGTTGTGGGAATCTTTATCCGTTGTGATGAGCCAACAACTGGTAATATTTTGTTTGACTGTATGCTTCTCAGGGTACGCTTATTATGTTTATCATGCATATCTGTGACTGATGATTCTTCAGATATTCATTTTGCAAGGGAATTATTACCTTTTCTATAACTTGTAGCCTAGTTTGCAACTAACCATAATCTGGTATTAGTTGTAATTTTTTTTATGTTATAAATGTTCATGCGCACATACACATAGGGCTTACACAAACACACACACAAATGGTTTGAGCACATACACACTTATCCACACACACACACACACACACATGTACACACACACAAGTTCTCTGTCTCTCTTTTATTTCATCTGTTATCATGAATTTAGGGGAAAGAGGTAATACAGAGGTACTACATTACCCACCTGGGTGTTCCTTCAGGTAGGCCTCCACCAGGTTGTTCACAATGTGGTTTTTGTTGATGCGATCCACCTTTCCACGACACTGAAACGTCAAGTCATCAACAACAAACACTGGTCTACTAAAATGACACTGAAACATCAAATAATCAACATTGATCAGCCACATACACTGCCATGACAGTGAACATTACGTAATGTACATTGATCAACCTACATAAACTGGTCTATTGCCATGACACCTAAACATCAAGTAATCAACACTGGTCAACAACACACTCTGGATTACTACCATGACAGTGAACATTACATAATGTACATTGATCAACCTGCATGAACTGGTTTATTGCCATGACACCTAAACTTCAATCAGTCATGAAGGTCATGATGACGAGTGTAAATATTTCTCAACAGAAATGCAATAACTGATAAGTAAATGCGGATTTGGACATGCAAATGGATTCAGCCAGATGTGCGGTGATTTCATGCAGCATGATCAGTATGTGAATCAATTTGATCACATTTCCTTTCACATCCTTATCAAAACATTCCTTTTCAGTATGTGTGATGCCAGCATTTCACTGGAATTAACATTGTGGAAACTGACATCCACATTTTAGTTCTAAAGCTTCTTCCCCCTGTCTATTATCTCATTAACACTTTCAATTCAATGATCTCTGCTTCAGCTGGACGTCAATGACAAAATCAGGATGAATTCATACTATTTGTGACCTTCCACCACGGAATGAGTCACTTGTCATCTCTCCAGGTTTTCAGTTAGTAGCCAAAATAGGCAGTAGGGGTGTCAGGAGTTGATTTTGAGATTTTGACCCTAGCTGATACTAAAAGTTTTCCTGCACAAAATGCACTAAGTGAATTGTTTATATTTGACTGCGTTCTGTATTAAAATGACATTTTAAAACACCCAATATGTTAATATTATGCTGAATATGTGCATCTGTTTTTGTTCATTTTCTCAAAAGTGCTTCTCAGAGGGTTACCATCTTCAAAACACTGTATCTTGAAAACTAAAAGCCCGATTTAAAAATGGTTTTCACCATTGAAAAGAGCAGAAAAAAAACTTTTAGAAAATATTTATATATTAGAAATGCTTTAATATGACAAGCGATTCATTTTGTGGTGGACGGTCACATTTACTCTCAACATATTTTTACCTGTCATTTGCAACATTTTCTTATGACCCTCAACATAAACTGAACGGCTGGCTATCCATGCTACTTTCATACTGATATAAAAAAAAATGTGAATCAGAACTTCAAAAGTTGAAGTGCAGTGCAGCATTATTTCATTAAAAACAGGCCATACAGCATCCATTTGCATTAAGTACAGAGAGCAAGGGAAAAAAAACAGTATTCGATTTTTTCTACTCTTCTTTGTGAGTGATGAAAGAAATTAAATTTCTGAGGTGACCATTTCTTATTTTGTTCTGTGATACTGAAAAAGTGCCATATATTCCTCTCTCAAAATAAACAAATTTCAAACAGGGCTGTAATTTGGCTTTATATCCAAGGTCCCTAAAACTAGCGCATCTTAAAAAATGTAACATTCCCGCAAATACTGAGTTATGGTTTTCTTTTTAAATCTCAAAATGACTGAACTATAACATTATAGCTCACTATTTTTTTAAAATCACGAACATATTCAAGTTACACAAAATTACCACAGAAAGTAGTTTGTCATATGTGCGTGTGCTGAAAAATATTTGAAAACTTTTTTCAGTCAAAGCTCTTTACACATGATCGCCACTTCTGCAACAAACCCTTGTCCTCTGAGTCTTGATACTCAAAACTTCCCAGAAAACCATAATGGAAACAAAATAAATGGTCACCCATGACAGGCAATATGGTATGGAATGGTAGGATATTTGGTGACGGCAGACAGGCAGAAACAGTAGTTATAAGATTCAAACATCAACGTCTTCTTAATACATTATGACAGTTTAAAAAACTTCAGACTTAATTGATGATAAGTGGCTGATTTTTACCCGTTTGTTTTACAAAACAATCTAATTGTGAAATCTCCATGAAATGGGGAAAAAAAGTACAAAAAGCATGACTTACGGAGGGACATTCAGGAGAATGGGACATCCACTCTGAGTAACAACCAGCGCAGAACGAGTGCATACACGGCTGGAGGCTGCACCAAGCACAACATGCATGTACACATCAAATGAACTGATCATACACACACTCTTTCTTTCTATCTACCTATCTATGTATATCTCTCTCTATATATATCTATATATTATATCTCTATCTATCTATATATGCAGTGCACTGAGAGCTAACTGTTATGAGGGCTGATAAAAAAAAAAGTCTTGTCAGTTAGGCTGCCATTTCTGACCTGTTGAAACCAAATGCACTTTACTTGCATTGTGACGAACTACAGCCTTGGCACTACTAATATGCACAAAGTTATCATGATGTAATTGTATGAAGTTATCAAAAATATGATATAACTGCCCAGTGTAAAAAAACAAAACAAAAAAAGGATCTCAAAACATAGCAGATACAGTTTCTTTTTACAGGGCTTGAAGTTGCGAGATGGTCTGATAAAATATTCATGCCAATCCGACAGCTGAGTGTGAACACAAGCGTGTGTCATTTAGGACGGTTTAAACTAGATTGACTGCTTTAAACAAGGAAAAAAAAACAACTTGAAAGACATGTACTGATGCAAACATTCAACTGAGGCTGACAACAAGCAAGCTGTTCAGCCTGTAAAGACAGTACATGGAGTAGATCTAAACATTTTATATGGCACAGTGAACGGATCATGCCAATGATCTTGGAATGAAAAATGTGGATGGGTGGCAAGTGAACACTTTGCCATTTAACAAAGGAGGAGAAAAAACAATAGTGTTCAGAGTTCTGAGTGACTGCTTGAAACCTTCTCGCCAGACAGTCCAAAACTACTATGTGACATGACCATCAGTGACAAAACATGGACCACCTTTTTACTGCATCCCAAACAAATAATCCAATCAAATATGGGCGTGACCTAACAACACATGACCCCTTGTACTGAGATCTGGTTTTCAGAGGTGATAGGGCTTTTCTCCATTTTCTTCACTAATGGAGGCTCTGCAGCAGTCAGTACTTTACTGTTATGCCCACAGTTGTCCAGTCCATCCATGTAAAGAGTCTGAGCGCATGCGCCAGGAAAACGCTCTTTCTTCATGATGCCAGAGTACCCCATGGAGCAAAGGTCACTGTGACATAGCTTAAACAGCAATGCCTCCACGTTCACCCTAACACACAGTCATGACTTAACCCCATAAAACTTCTGATTGTTTCCGCTTCTGAAGCTAAACCTCACTGGTGAGAAGTTTACAAGAATCCAGGCCTTGGGGAAAAGCAATGCAATCACAGAGCGCACATCTCAATCAGACAGTCAAAAAACATGTGATTCTTGGCTGTGGTGGCTAAAACTCTGTGTGGAAAGAGGGGCGAGCACTATGAAGACTCAGAACATTTTCACACATGTTGAATTTCCCATTTTTGTTGTGGGAAGTAAATGTCGAGAATATTGGATCACCCCTCATATTCTTATGGTCTCTTTTTTTTTTTCTCTCTAGAACTCATTCGTACTTTTTTTCTTCAGATTTTTCTTTCTGCACAAAGTGTTGAATACTTCAACAGCACACATAGCCTCCAAACTGTTTGGAAAATACAACAATGCAAAACCCATCAAAATGTACACACACGCACACAAACGGAGAAGATACTTTATCCTTAAATGAAGTCTCAAAAATGTTTTAAAGAAACTATATACATATACATGAAAGCCCTCCCCCCACCCCCTCCCGCCTCTCTTCTTCCATGCCACCCCTCCCCCTCCTACACACACACAGACACACACACAGACACACACACACACAGACACACACACACACGCACACACACACTCACACGCACACACACACACACACACACACACACACAAACCTACACCCATACACATCATGTCATTTTCATAACTCACCTGACACAGTCGTAAAGCAATTCCTGACAGATGATGCACGTCAGCGTGTCTGCAAACACATCCTCCTCCTGCCCCTCTCCTGCTCCCCCAGACTTCACTGCCGTCTTTGCTCCTTCCTTCTCTTTCCCCTCCCCTTCCGTCTTTCCTTCTTTCTTCTCCTCTTCTTCCTTCCCATCCTGTTTGGGTTCAGTATCAGCCAGTTCCGTTTTACATGGTTCAGACACACGTTCCTCGTCCTTTGAGGCAGCGGTGTCACTGGAGGGTGTGGTGTTGGTAGCAGTAGGTGCAGTAGTTGCTGTGACAATGTCAGAGGTGGAATCTGCTTCAGAGTTGCTGCCCTTGGTGCGCTTGTTGGAGGGGCCTGGATCGGGGTCACGCTGCCAGAACACACAGTGTAAGAATGATCAGCCTTGACATTTCTTGTGAAACCTGACTTTGGGTGCCCTCTTAGTGGCAAATCTCCCATGCCAATCCCTCTGGTTCATTCATACACAGCTACAGCTGAAAGGATCCAGCTACAGTCTCGGCGCCATCAGTCTTCACAGAGTGCAGACTTTCATAGGTTCTGAGGTATGGCTTCACGTCAGAAAATAGAATACAAGGTGTAAAGTGACTGCCGTTCTTGCTCCGCAATTTATGATTTTGATTTCTCTTCTTTTGTTTGAAACCTGCCTTGATCTCTAACGTGACTGTCTCTTTAAGGGCATGGACAAACAGGCTGCCTGCATGCGTGCGTGCATGCATGTGTGTGTGTGTGTGTGTGGTGTGTGTGTGTGTGTGTGTGTGTGTGTGTGTGTGTGTGTGTGTGTGTGTGTGTGTGTGTGCTGGTGTGGTGCGTGTGGCATGCGTGGGCAGTGCGTGGTGTGGATGCTTATGGGCAAGTGGTGTGTTGTGTTGGTAGGATGAGATTTTTTTTTGGCAGTCAGAATGTCTTTAGAAGTCTGTGAGGAGAGGACGGGAAAAGTGGGAAGAGGGGTGGGGGGGGGGGGGGGTACTAGTTTGAGGGTTTGGGAAGCGCTGTCAAAGTCCTGTTATTGTACACCAGTACACTCAAAGCCTTATGCATACTTCAAAGTGCCAAATTTTGTAGCAGTACAAGGAATGCACTGTTACTATCAAAATCAATGGATGGATTAACAATGTTTCGTGACCTACGTGATGGCCAGTTCACTGATTCAGCCCTTTTCATTCCTGGCTCCCAACATCACAGGGAGAACAGCTCAGTGTGTTTAACAATAATCAGCCACATACAGCAGGGAAATCCTTGTGACACTATTCTGCTTGTATTACGTTATCACTGAAACACATATGTAAATGTATTAGTGCTGATGCATTCATTTAAACACACATGCATTTACATGCATAAATATGAATAAAAGTTTCCTTCTGTGGTACATCCGGCTAAAAATTTAACAATGCTGCTTTGTGTTAACAAAGGCTAACACAAAATAAAAACCAGATAAAGTGCTCTAATGAATCAAAGGTACAAACTGAAACTTGAACAATCTGGACACTCCACAAATAATTGAAATGCACCAGTACTGCAATTCTCATCATTATAAAGACAGAACCTACATTCTTAATATGACTGTTTCCTCTTTGGAGGAGTTTAAATAGTTGTTCAAGGCTTGAACATCAAAGCTATTCAATGCTTTAGCAAAAGGGATGAATCAACCAGAGAAGGTGATCCAGACGAAGTCATTGAATTATGTCCCTTAGCGTCACAGCTGCTGAGGGGGTGTCCATGCAAAGAAGGCTTATGGCACTAGTCCTGTCAGGTAAATCTGAGAACAAAACACTCAAACACTCACAGGTGGTGTCCGTTTTCGCTTGATTGTTGGTCTGGCTTCCTCTTCCTCCACCTCATTGATGTGGTCATCTACCGCACACAAGTCCACAGACAACTGAGCGTTCAAATCAGTAAGACAGTGAAACGATGACAGTCACTTCAATAGTGAAACAATTACAATCTAACTCCAGTCTAAACCAATACATCTTTGTGGTACCCAATCACCCAGCACACATGCAGACAAGAGGCACCCGGGACAAACAAGTAAATGTCTCCCCCAATCCACACTACCCGAAAGGAAGTGCAAAACTTGCTAATATACCCTCACGTGACCTGTGCACACAGCAACAACAGCAAAATAAATAACAGACCTGCCCAGGCCTTAAAGTACTCCTCAGTAGTAGAACTACATTCTTTTACAAGTACAAAAGATGTTTAAGTAATGTGAACATAGTAGCATCTCTCCAAATAAACTCCCCAGGTTCTCATTTTCCTTGCTGTATATTTGCACTAAGACAAGATTTAAGGCGAACTGACAAACTCTGTGTCTGATTGTATAAAAATGCAATTTTCTTTTTTTTCTTTTTTTTTTTTTTTTTACAAAAAATGAAGTCACGTCACGGGTGATTTGACTAGTATTTTGTGAATGTGACCCCATCTATTATGTTTTGCGATTATCATTACAAACAAATTAGAAAAATGATTAAAGATGAATGCTTTAGAGTCTAGAGTCAAAGTATCAAACCAAGATTAGTACGAGGTGAAAAATGAAAAACTGAACAAAACACCAACCCACAAAGCGTTTGACGGGATGGCAGTCGGCAGGTACATGTTACCTGTCTGAGAAGTTCAATACTTTCTACATCAGCAATCGTCATCCTCCCCACTTCCTTTATCTCCTGATCAAACTAACTATCCTGATGATGTGGCGATGTTCCACACCAAGTCCTGATAAGACATAAGTCTGGACAGGTAAGTATGCCAAGTGAAGGTAAGACATTAGTTTAGACCAGTAAGTACGAGAAAAATGCATGCATTTATATCAGTGGGATCAGAAATTTGGGGGTGTATATAAAAGCTGAATGACAAAGACAGTGGGAGGTTGATGTGGGCGGGAGGAAGGGGTGGGGGGGGGGGGGGGGGACAGTGCACACAAGCAGGGTCTCGTGCTGGACACAGGCGCTTAAAAACATGGACCACTCCTCCCCTTTTAAATTCTTACACTCCACTGAAAATGCACAAACTCTAGTCATCTCCTTCATAACACACACTGCTCAATTTCATAAACTGTTGGAAGATTATGAATTGCAGCTGGAAGTGCTGAGATGAAAATGATGAAACTTCAAAAAATTATTAAAACAGAATTTTTGTGGTTTTTGATGCTGTTCTTGATTTGATATCTACACTGAAAGATTCCTACCTTTGTTCTTTCAAATTACAGAGCTGCCAAGGTCTCAAAACCCCCAAGTAAGCTTAGATCTTAAGGGCAACATTCCAAATTCAAGAGTAGCACTTGAATGCGGCATGACAAGTCAGACTCAAAAGCACTTTGTCTCATTTCACTTTGCACATGATGGTGGACTGATGATGGAAATCATGCTAGTTATCATGTGGTTTTGACTTGACCAACATAAAGTCAAAATGGCTGACAATGATGGTGGACTGATGATGGAAATGTTGCCAGTTATCATGTGGTTTTGACTTGACCAACATAAAGTCAAAATGGCTGACAATGATGGTGGACTGATGATGGAAATCTTGCTAGTTATCATGTGGTTTTGACTTGACCAACATAAAGTCAAAATGGCTGACAATGATAGTGGACTGATGATGGAAATATTGCCAGTTATCATGTGGTTTTGACTTGACCAACATAAAGTCAAAATGGCTGACAATGAAACCGGTCAACAAGATGGTAAAATCACCATCATCTACAGCAATTCTTCACCTGCTTTTTCGTCCTCTCCTAACTGAACTTGACCATTTTTTTTTAACTAAATAAGTCTACAGTCTAAAGATCTGCATTACCTGGGTTTTGTCTACGGCTCTGTTATGTCCGTGGAGTCTCTTCTTTTTTAATCTAAAAAAACATTTGTTTCCTGGCATAGCCTTCTCAATGAAATCACAGTATGCTACGCCCGAAAGCATAGCACTTGGCAGCTCTGAAATTAAGTCTGGGGTGGAAAAGGTGCACACAAACACACACACACAACACATGTGCACATTGGCACACACACACATGTGCTAGAAAGCATAGTACACACTAGCATACACACAAAATCTCATTCATGCAACTAGGAGAAGTGACTTGCACAATGACTTTGTTTCACCCTTTCGCTGCCTAGGAATTAAACTTAAAGTTAAATCCTATCTGCCAGGGTTAAAAAAAAACAAAACAAGTATATATTTTCAAAAAATTCTACTGACTTTTTCACTGCCGAAAATGAGATTACCAACTATCGTTAGAATCTAGAGACTTCACCTGCCTGAAAACATCCTCTGTTTTGTAAGCAATGTAAATATAAAACAAGGAGTCTTCCGGACTTCCCCATGACGAGTATACTCGACGGCTATGGCAGCGAAGAATACACGTCCTTGCCGTCGAGTTACCTTGTCAAGTTAGGCACTGAATGGGTTAAATGAGGAAGAGTTGCGCAATTTGCCACCTCACTCTCTTGTCTAAAGCCATCTGAGTCCAGCAGCAAGACAGGGTCAGGACGGCAGGAGACGAGTCAGATGCATGGATGACCATGATGTCTTGTGTGTCTCACCATACGCTATGACTCCACAATGCATTGCTGGGAGTTGAATGTTGAATCAGTTTGTGATTTCCTCAGCCATGTCCACCCAGTCAAGTCTTCACATATGCAAGCCCTATCTCACCGAGGATTTGAGACCCATCAGCTACCCTCACCTGGTTCTGCCAACCTGCCAAAGCTGTTGCCCGGGGTGTGGCTGCTGTTGCACATTAGCTACTATGGGGAGCAACAGGTGAGAGCTGAGTGTCTAGTGAGGATCAAAGATGGACATGCAGCCCGAAGAGACTTGGCAAGCACCCCGACCAGGAATGCTACCTTTACCCAACACCCCAAACTCATGCAACGAGGACACCAACAAAGACTCAGACCTGCAATGGTGGAGTCGATCTGTGGGGCTGCATCCTCATATTCCAAGGTCTGATCCAGGTCTCCAGAGTCATCTTCCTCCTCTTCCTTGAGGCGGGCCAGGTCTTGAAAGACGTAGCCAATGTCTGCACAATGTGCCACAAGTCTCGTCGGGTGTGAAAACAAACTAACTCAGACATTGCTACAACACTTTCCAGGACTCAGTTCACACTTCACATACACATGCATCCCCCCCCCCCCCCCAACAGCATACATTATACACAAACATATTCAAAGCAAACTCCTGGGTTACATCTATTGATATGCATGTCATCAGTTCTACTTTTCAGATATTTTGAAGAAATACAGACATATAGATTCCCAACTTCGATAAAGAATTCAAGTTCTTTTCTTATACACGGACAACACACTGCACAGATGCAGGTCCTCAAGTGAGGTACCTCAGACAACTGATCCAGTACACATACAAGCTCTGGGGTGCTATACCTGCATGTCATATTTTACAATATATATAAAAAGCCACATGTCCTCATGTACAGCACTTAAAAGCACAAAGACAGTCTAATGTGTACAAATATGTCCCAGGGCAATGTATTCACACACACACACATATGAACTGACAGCGACAGTGCACTCTGTTCACTGCTTCACTTACTTAATTCCTCTTCTCCTTTCTTGTGCACCACAAAGAACTCATCCCCATGCTGTAGTTCTCGGCACTGCACACAAAGTGCCACACCTGCCTGCCTGTTATTTTGAAAGGAAAATCTTTTCACTTCAGAAGTCTTGTGTTCATGCATGGGATACGATCACCACGTCATTTCCATGTTAAGAGCATAACTGATCGTACAAGAGCCCACAAATACCAAGACTAAATGTGTCTTCTTGAACGCACTGAAAACTTGATGTTTAATGTGAAAACTGTCTTTCGCTTTCCCTCCTTTCATTCATTACCCTTCCTCTCCCCTACACAGGACTGTGCTCTTAAAAGCAACTCATAAAAACCACAACTTTTATTGTTTGTTCAATATCCAAACTCTTCATACTCTACAGTTTTTAAAATGTTTATGGCGAAACGGTCCTCTTGTAGCCACGGCCTGAGTATTTTGTCTTCATCCGCATCATTTTCAACACTATTGAACCAACAGTATTCCTTGAAATGCACAAGTGAATTTCAACAAAACTGCAAATGATGCATCATCTTTTATGCCAACTGTTTGATTTTTTTTCCCAACAACATTTCCTTATTTACAAAAAAAGAAAAGAAAAAGATACCCGCATTTTGCTTCCACTAACAAAATCAGCAACCAGCCAAAGCCCAAACAAAATGATCAACAACTGTAATAAGCCTCAACCTATTGGTCTTCTTCAGTCAAGAGAAAAACAAAACAAATCAATAAACAATGGAAGCAATTCAGTAAAGGGGGGGGGGGGGGGGGCAGGGGGGGAGGGGTGTGGAAAAAAAAACAACATATGCAGGTAAACAAGTCGGCCTTGGTCACAATGAAAATGACGTAACAGGGATTTGACAAAGAGGGAACTGGGAGGAAGAATGGAGAGGAGCAAGAGAGATGGGATGAAGAGGCCAAAGTCAAAAAACAAAACAACAAAAAACAAACAAACAAACAAGAAAACAAACAACAACAACAAAAAACACTTTCACTACAGCACCTGGAACCATATAATGCTCTGCTTTCAAACAGCACACTTCATTTATGCCTTTGTCCAGTCAGCTTCCATCTCCTGAGTGAAGTCTAATCAGTGGACATGGCTGGCTGCAGCTGCGACAGTCCACCCATGGCAAGTACCACAGAGCACCACATATAATTTTGTGGTATTCTCAACACCACAGAAAAGCACATCACAATCCAACACCCCCAGCGAGGCTATTGGGCAGTTAGGGAAAAATAAATCCACTTTGAACCTAACTTAGCAAATGCTTAAGTCTGCATTAACGGTCTCAATTCGAATGTACATGCTTGGAATGTTGAATGTACTCATTGCACCAACAGTGCAGGAAATTAAAATCATATGGAAAATGAATGTGTGGAAATGGGGGAACACTAGGATAGATTATAATTTACCACCACCACAACCGCCTCTCTCGCTTTCCTCCCTTTCCAGTACCCCACTTTTGTCAGTTCTTCGACTGAAGTGTGCTGGCTTTGGTGTCTTATTTCTTCATATTTTCTGCACTTTTTTCTTTCTGAGAGTTGGCATTTTGCATTTATAAATGACCATCAGTTAAAGAGCACTCAAACTGTGGTCAGTCTACATGCGTAAATCAAGCCATAGCTCACCTCTCCTTTGGATAGCTTGACCTTGGAGTTCAGCAGAGTGCCATTTGTGCTGTAACAGAGATTACTTTCAATAAATCTATCAACAGAAATGGAAATGACCATGATCATAATTACCTCTGTTTTTTTCTGCTCTAGTAGTAACCAAACTGATGCAATCCTTTCTTAACACAGTGTAATTGCAGACAGCACGCCACGAAAGAAGTTACACATATTTCACCGTAATTTACTATTCGACTCGCAATGATCTCACAAACTAATTGGGAATATTGCTCCTCATATTTTGCCTCATGACTTGATATTAATTTCAAAATAGTGTTAAAGTAATCTCATATCTGTACTAAGAGAACAAAAAAAGAGAAAAAAGAAAACTGTAGAAACCTTTAGAAAGCCTTACATTTCACATTCTGGCAAAATCTAACCACTCTCAATTTTCATTTTCTATGCCATATCAGAGTGTGTCCAACCATAGTTGAAATTAATTTTGTTTCTGTGTAGTTTCTTTTAGCAAGAACAAATCTTCTTAAGTCGAACTATATTTACACAAGAACATAAGGTGCAAATAACAGTTATCTTAATAAACAGTATGGAAAAGACAAATGAATTTTCGACAAATATTTTTTCTTCAGACGTCACAAACAACAGACATTAACCCCCCCCCCCCCCAAAAAAAAACAAAAACAAAACAAAACAAAAACAAAAAACAATGATCCCAAGATTGCAGGTTCAACAACACTGCAGTCTGTCTCAGCCACCAAATCATCTTGAGTTCTAGACACAAACAGTTGAACATGAAAAATAGATCTGCCTTTGCTTTCCATGAGAAATGAGCCTGGGGATCACTAAAATATTCCATGATCTATAAAATCAAAACATAGTCAAGAAGAGAAATACTTGGACTAAGCTGGATTCTAGTTTTCAAAAGAGGATATTAGGATACACAGCGAGCTGGAGGGAAAGAAAGAGAGAGAGACACACACACACAAAGAGAGAGAGAGAGAGAGAGAGAGAGAGAGAGAGAGAGAGAAAGAGAGAGACAGAGACACAGAGAGAGAGAGAGACAGAAAGAGAAAGACGGAAGGGGAGAGATGGAGAGAGAACAAAGTTGTATTCTACTTTTCAACAGTAAATTTAATATCAGAATACATAGTGAGTGGAGAGAGAGAGAGAGAGAGAGAGAGAGAGAGAGAGAGAGAGAGAGAGAGAGAGAGAGAGGGAGGGAGGGAGGGAGGGAGGGAGAAAGGAGAGAGAGAGAGAGAGAGGAGAGAGAGAGAGAGAGAGAGAGAGAGAATTATAATTAGTATGCTCAGGCCTGTGCCACATTGCATGCATGTGTGTGTGCATGCACACATGTGTGAGGATGTGTGCGCATGTGTTAGTGTGTGTGTTTGTATGTGTGTGCGTGCATGCATGTTCATGTGTCAGTGTGTGTGTGTGTGTGTGTGTATGTGTGTGTGTGCCTGTGTGCATGCATGCGTGTCTATATGTGTGCACACATGCGCATATGTGTGTGTATGTGTTTATGTGTGTGTGGATGTGTGTATGCACGCATGTGCACGCGCGTGTGAATGTGGATGTGGGTGTGGATGTGTGTGTGTGTGTGTGTGTGTGTGTGTGTGTGTGTTCTTCATCTTTGTCTGTTCAACAATAAGTACATGTCTTTGAGCGTGTGTGTGTGGGTGTGTATACTGGACAGTGCACATGCTTAAGACAGCCACGGCACGATCCCTTGAAAAGACAGCTGCCATGGAGATGACCCTGACCCTAATGATGATGGTGGTGCTAACATGTACCTAGTGTCGTACAGCCAGACTGTTCCAGACAGCCATGAAGATGACCCTGACCCTAATGATGATGTGGTGCTAACATGTACCTAGTGTCGTACAGCCAGACTGTTCCAGACAGCCATGAAGATGACCCTGACCCTAATGATGATGGTGGTGCTAACATGTACCTAGTGTCGTACAGCCAGACTTTTCCAGACAGCCATGAAGATGACCCTGACCCTAATGATGACGGTGGTGCTAACATGTACCTAGTGTCGTACAGCCAGACTTTTCCAGACTCATCGCGCAGGATGTAGCAGTGGGAGCCTGAGACCAGCTTGTTGTCTTCATGGCTGATGTCGCAGCCTGCACACACAGGCACTTCTTCAACAGGCAGGCATCTTTGCAGGCACAGACAGTAAAATGAGCGTTCAAAAACCCCCAAAAAAACAAGGAAGCAAAAGAGAAAAACAAACAAAGAAAACCTGTGTATGAATGAAAGAAATCTAAAATGAGGTAAGGGAAGTCAAGAATAAACAATTTACACAAGGTTGATTATAACTCTTGTTCCTATGTACAGTGATCATGTTAAACTTAAAGCCCTGATTGCCTGCAGAAAAGAGGCACACAGTCAATTCAAAATCCTTTTGTGAAGTTAGCCTTGACTTTTGTGTATGTATGTGCCGCATGTCTGCATGGGTGCCAGACAAACTGGTGCCACAGACACAACTGCCTGTAACTCCAGGGAGTTATGTGCCCTTAGTTTTATCATCCAAAACCTCAGTTGAATGTTCTGTACGCATGTGCCCCTTGTCTGCATGGGTGCCAGACAAATTGGTGCCAGACACAACTGGCTGGAACTCCAGCGAGTTATGCACCTACAGTTACCTCCATGAGGGGGGTAAATGTTTTCACCCACATCTATTAGTTGGCTTGTCTCTATGGTACAAAATTATGACAAAAAAGCTGCTTCATCGATTTTAACAATTAATTTTCTGTTTCTGTATCATCTTTTGTCCCACTCCAGTGGTATTATACCCACTCTGTTCAATTCTGCTCTCATCCACAGTCACATCCTTACTTGTCCTGTTGCAGTCATGGCACCAGCAATCCACTGGAACCTGTAGAAGACTCAATGTCAGGTTGTCATGAATGATGAGGCAACCCACGAGAGGAGAAACTGCACTGCTGCCAAATTGCTTCGGAGGCGTCAAGTGGTGCCTGTTCTGATCTAACAAATGCATGACATTACCTAATAAACCTACCTACTGATGACAGCAATGGTTTCATTGCAACGCCAGCATGGCCGTGAGTGAGTATACCCCTCCACAGAGCATGCCACCACATCCAACCAATGAACTTGCCAATACCAATGACCTCAACATGAACTCACCAAGGGCGTAGATGTGGATGGTAAATCAAAACTAGGGTCACCCTAAGACCATGCCATGGAATTTGAGGCATGTCTGTATGCTGATTGATGAGGAATGGGATGATGGTGATGTTCTGGAGTTCCGTTCTGGTCTGATTTTGACCAAACCTGGGGGACCAATGGAATGTGGCCCAAAGACAATGCTGTTAAATTGTGGTATGGATCCAGAACTAAGGCAGATCCAATCCAAGAATTTGTTGACATATTTAAACAACCTGAAAAGAAAGCAATTTTGAAAATTAATTCCCATAAATCTAATATGAAATTATGCATGAAACATGACAGAAAACAAAGACAGGCTTATCAGATGCATTGTATAATAAAGTTTATATCTTTGAAAAAGTTTTCCAAGTCCATTCTGCGATGTTGTCACTCTATCACTTTTTCTGCTTTCCCTAAAGTTCGTTACCATCCTTAAGTAGTACCCCTTGAAAAAAACCAAGGCTATTAACTCTTGTTACATGGGCATACCAATGAAGCTATCTTTCGGTTACTCGTACAGCCTTGCTCCCGAGCAATGCTCAGGCACTACTGAATTGAGAGGTAGGCTGCCTGGGCTGTAAACTCTAAAGGGTTGAAAATGTCAGCTGATGTTGGCATACCTCTAGTTAATTTATGGTCCTATGTGCTGCACGATGGTTTGACTACTAATACTATTTCATTGGTGATAACTGATATGGTTAGCATATATCTGATACTTTGTATCTTGTGCTAACACACTTTAAGTAGCATTTCTATGGCTTGGAAATTGTTTCGTCTTTCTAGATTCACTGTGAGCTCTGGTCCATGTCTCACATAGAATCAGGAAGGCGGAACATATACCATTACCAACACATGCAGGGGCTAGTCTTGTGTTTCATGAGGGTGTAATTATTCTTCCCTTCGTCTTTCAGCGTGGACAGTGCTGCTGTTGTCTTTGCTGCTCTCATGTGGGTTTCTGATTTGGTTCTTGGATTGCTAATGGAACTCAGTTATTTTATGACTACTTTTCTTATTTATTATGAATTACATTTTTTAAAGTTTTGTTCATATATATATACAGGGCTTCTGATAACACAAAAAAATGCGTACAGTACGCATTAAAACGGGTGAGGACCCATTGTATGCGTGTCAAACGCGTTCCTGGGGACCCCTTGACACCCAGGGACCCCTTGACATTTTGGGGAAGAACAGATAAGAACACGGGAAACGACAGCATCCAACATCGTAGCCTCTGACTGTTGTCGTCTGCTACAATGCAAGAGTAGCTTCCCTTGCTGTTCTTTCCCACAACCCAATTAACTCTCACCGGAAAGAGACCCTTTGGCCTGATTCCAAAGTGTCTTTGACAGCGTGGTTAAAATCATCGTCGGAAAAAAAAAAAAAAAAAAAAATAGGGGGGGGGGGGGGAGGGGGCAGAGGAGCGAGATAATGAAGATCGTGAACCCACATCACTGAGTACATCTACATGTGATGACAACACTCCCAAAAGAAAAAAGTTAGAGCCTGGGTGGGTGAAAGAGTTTTCCTGGCTTGAGTTTGACGAACTGTCTCAGGGAATGAAGTGTTCGTTGTGTGTGACGACTGGTCAGAAAAATACTTTCATCAGTGGTTGCACAAACTTTCAAAGAAATGCTCTAGTAAGACACGAGTTGACTGCCGACCACAAATATGCCAGTGCAGCTAATAAAAGGCAAGCTGACATTCATGACCCAATCTGTCAAAAAGGCCTATGAGAAAACTTCTCACGTGCTGTTTGCTCAGATCGGAGCAGCCCTGATCCTTGCAACAGACGACTTCCCTGATTTTTTTAACATGGAGTAGGGACCCCTTGAAGTAAGCCTGGGACCCCTTGGAAATCAGAAAAAGGGGTCCCTGGGACCCCAAACAATTTTTTCTTAGCAGAAGCCCTGTATATGTGTGTGTGTGTATATATATATATATATATAGCTGAACAATTAAATAGTGGGGGAAAACAAGTGCAGGCTAACAATTCTTCAGTCGTTATAGTAATGACTTGGCAAAGATTTAAAACTTAAAAAAAAAAAAAACACCAGTGTGTGTGTGATTCTGGAGTCCTCAGAGGGAGAGAAAGATCTAGGTGTATTAGTTGATCAGGAACTCAAATTTAGCCGGCATGTCGAGATGCAGGTCAACAAAGCCAACAGAATTCTAGGACTAGTCAGGCATTCATACCAGTACCTTGACACTGAGACTATGCGACAGCTCTTCATTGCACTGATACGCCCTCATCTGGAGTTTGCCAACAGTGTGTGGTCACCATGTTATCAGAAAGATAAGGACCTCATTGAGGGTGTTCTCAGGCGAGCAACAAAGATGGTTCCTGGTCTGGTTGACTGTCCCTATGAAGAGAGACTTGCCAGAATGAAGATCCCCAGCATGCAGTACAGGAGAGACAGGGGTGACATGATTGAAGCCTACAAGTTCACTCATGGGCTATACAATGCAAAGAGTCCTCTCATGATGGAAAATAGTGTTAAGCAGACTCGTGGACATAATCTGAAGCTTAGGAAAAGGATTTGTGATAGTTCACTGCGCCAGCACTATTTCGCCTATAGAGTGGTGAATCCTTGGAACGCGCTCCCAGAAAAAGTGGTTAATGCACCATCTCTCGACAGCTTTAAGGCCAGTCTGGATAATCATTGGGCAGACCATAGATACATGATTAGATAAATTTTCAGATTTCGGCGCTATCATCCCCCACACAAAAAAAGCTTATAGTGTAGGAATTACCAGTTTTGTTGAAGAAGATCTGACTAAAGGCTCATAGCCTAATCCTGTCTGTAGCAGTATAGTATGGTATGGTATGGTGTGTGTGTGTGTCAGTGCTCTCCCCAAGTTCTTCTGTCGATGTTACATCAAGATCAAGATATCGTATGAATGTACACTTGTTATGTAGTTTAATCAGTGGATGGCTGTGTCATGTGAGTAACAAACGATTCAACTTATTCAATAGAGCTCTGTAAACGAGTGAAGATCCATCCAGCATCATGATCTACCTACCTCGAGCCCGACCAATGGTAAATTTATCTTTAGCTATCAGAAATGGCGGAGTGTCTGTGTCGGTCACACAAACAAGTTGTGCCCAGTCTGTTGTGGATTCTTCTTCACTCATTGCTGCAGAGTAAGAGCTGCCACACAATCATCTGCACATATGTAGCATACGGTTGCACTGTTTTCACTGACACGGCGGTTGTCCTGTTTCCTTTTGCCGTTGCAACTTGCGTTTCGTTCCTAATTACGAACGATAACCGCCTTTGCTAGAATTAGTACTCAAGAGTGGTCTGTTCTTCTAGGATGTTTTGAAATGATCTCCCTTGGTAACACCAAAGCAAGCAAGCGCGCGCGCGCGCGCGTGTGTGTGTGTGTGTATGTGTGTGTGTGTGTGTGTGTGTGTGTGTGTGAAAGTTTGACAAGTTTGAATAAAAATCAGTGGGTTCACATTGCTTTTCGTCGGTGGTCTGCATCAGTCCTCCAAGCCCTTCTCCACCACCCCGTCCCCAGCCTTCACAGACCGGTTGACATGATTTTGTACCAGCATCCTGAAACCTTCCAATGATGTTTTCCCCGGAGTGAAACCTTCGCAAGATGTCTGCCCCCGTGAAACGTGCTTTTGATTCAACCACAGAAGTTCAGCTACCAGCAAAGTTATCTCGAAGTTGTGAAGAACATGATGACAGACTCGAAAATTTCCTGAAGTGGTGCAATGAAAAGAGTTTCAACATTTCACCGAAGGTGATCCATTAACAATATTAAGCCGGTAACGTGCTTAAACGGTCTGTACACTTGTGTACAGATAATTCGCTTTTAACTCCTTGAACGAAATTTATTAGTTGTTCCTATGAACATTACTAGTGGTTTCAGTATTGTCTTCATGATCTTCAATGTCATCCCTTAGATTTCCTCAAACATATTGAATAGTCTGTTACTGAGTGGGTTGCATATGCAGAAAGACATTAGTATGAAAGAAAAAGAACCAAAGACAGTGAAGTTTCAAATGTCAGCCAACTGTGAATTTTGCAGCAGGCTACATGTAGTAGTAGTGATATGTCCGCTTTACAGTTTATACCTCAAAGGACCAACTGATCTGGCCCCACCCAAACACAGTACAGGGGGAAAAATCATTGAGGACAGGGAGATAAGGCTTGGCGAATGGAAGACTGACTCTGTGAGGGTGGGGGATTAGATGGCGAGGAAGGGCTAACCCGTGCTAACTACTTTAATACAGTCTGGCTTGTCCTTAATGTACATGGCAACCTTGACTTCAGTCTAGTGTGCCCCCAACACAGTTGCCTCAGGCAGTGAGTATGTTCTCTTTCATGGTTTCTGGTTGAAAGGAATTGACAGTTTTTGGCGCAGCATTGAATCTGCTGCAGCTGGAGTGGATGATGTCATTGCTGTCAGGTGGAGCCATGATGACTGGTGATGGTTCTCTTATATCTGCATGGTGGTTTATAATTTTGTGAAGGAAACATGACCAAACTTGTTGCTTTCTGACAATGCTTGAGGGAGGGCCACTACAGGTATTTAATCATGGCTTAGACTCTTTAGGTATTATTTGGTAGCCACAAATGATAAGATATGCAGATCTTTGCACAGTCTCAATATATTCAGTGTTCTGGGTGTGAAGGTTGCGTACAATACAGACATACTCTAGCATGGGACAGTCAAACTATTTTAGGCAGCCTCCAGCCGATGGCCAGTGCTGAACTTCAAGATGAACTGCAGAAAGCTATGAGTCTTCTTTGCTTTGGCATATGATGCTCATTGTTGACATATGTTGGTCCCAACTAAGGTTTTGGATGAAAATGACAAGGCGTTAGAGTTTTGCAGAAGTGATGGCTGCCAACATGTGGCCACGAGGGTGGCATGGATGTCTAGTTACAGCCTTTTTCCTGGTGACAGGGAGGGTGGGAATTTCCTGAAGTGATTGCCATGTTCCAGCCCTGTTCCCAATCCTCGAGGTATTGGGTATCTTGCTGCAGTTGGGGACAGTAATAATAGCTTATGGGGGAGAAACAACATGCTGCAGCTTCATCATCAAGAAGTCAGTTGTTGAAGAGAGCTTTTTCTGGGAATTTGTTGATGTAAACAATAACAAAAAAAGTACTGATCCAACAACTGATCTTTGTGAAACTCCTGAGCATGCACTGGCCAGGGTCCAGGGTGTCTTGCTTATAGTCATGGTCAGGGTATGTCAGGATGATGGGTAGAAACCATAGAAAGAATGGATTGTTGTTGATTATGTGTGCAGGTGCGTGTGGAAAAGGAAAGAGCGTGCGCACAATATGGCATGGTGGCCACAGAGAACATTGCCGAAGGAGAAGTGTTGTTCACCATCCCCAAGCCTGCCTTCCTCACACCTGACACCTGCTCCATAGCTCCTCTTCTGCAGGAAGGTACGGGGTTGATGAGTTTCAGCACGCAGCATGTAACATGTCATTTAGTTTGTTTTTAATTTGAAAATCCTATTTTTTATTTACAAGAAAGAAAATTGAGGTGGACTAAGCGATCCAAATGGGTACCCATCTGACGAAAAAATGAAAAGCCTTGCTTCAGCATCTTACAACAGTAATATGTTTGACCAAACTTCTCAGTTGACTTGATAAATTGTTAGAAACTTGGTAAAGTGGAAAGAACCAATTACTCTGGCAACGTTGCACTTGAAATGGACTCCACCATACTGAAAGGCGCATGGGGTTTGGGAAACTCACAGTTCCTCCAGTTGAACCCATCATATAAAGTACTGGCAAGTGAGCTGACTTAAAGACAAAGAAGTAAAGAAAAAAAATCTTTTGCATGGGTTCATGGTCTGAGATTATTTTCCCTTTTATTAATGGTACAGAAAAGGGTGGAGGAAGGGGGAAGGGGGTATCCCTAAATTTTGTCAGAAAGATGCATCTAACATGCCCTCAGTGTTGAACAGATGTGTTGGAAATCCACATCCAGTATGGTGTGTTTTGTCAGATTTTTTTTAAAGTTTGAATTACATTTCTGCTTTTTTTTTTTTTTTTTTCCATCTTTGTTCAGCACAGAAAGAGCTAGGGGCAAACAGTGGGTGGGTGCCACTGCTTCTGGCACTTCTGTACGAATACAACAACCCCCAGTCGTCATGGCAACCCTACCTGGACCTCGTTCCGGACTTCACACAGCTGGATTTGCCCATGTTTTGGTCAAGGTAGGCCCAGTCAGAAACGGTGAGACCATGTCCATTATCAAGGGCCTCGACTTAAGCATAGTATTAACGAATAGTTTGTATTGTTCAGTGTGCTAGCTCCCACCATGTCTATGAATGTGACAGCTGCTCTGAATTCTGTAATTACAGACAACAAAGCTGTACCTTGTTTTTTATTTTTTTTTTTTCCGAGCTTACAAAGATGTGGAGATGGGTGGGCTGTTTGCTGAACATTTGTGAGTTTGCCTGTATCGATGTATGTCTGTTTCTACAACAGTAGACATCACTCTGTTTCTGTTACTGTTCCTTTTAGTTGTCTTTTGTTGTTGTTGTTAACGGCTGCATTCAGTCTTTTTTAATCGCTCAGTGGACTGTAGTCGGTTTTAATGACAATTATATTTAGTTTGTTTTTGTAGCAATTGCTTGTAGTCTGTTTTTGATAACTGTACGTGTCAGTCTGTTTCTGTGACAGTAGCTTTTGGCTGATTTTAAGTTCTCAGTTGCTTTTAGTCTGTTTTTATGATAGTTGCTTTTAAAGTGTTTTCATAGCATTTGCTTTTATTCTGTTTATGTAACATTACAATAGTGTTTAGTCTGTTTGTGTACATTGACCTTTAGTCTGTTTTCTGTAACTGTTACAATAGTTTAAGTCTTCTGTATGATAGTGGGTATTAGTATGCACATCAGTAGCTTTTGTTAAGTTCATGATCTTTTATCTTTAAACACAAACACACATACAAACAACACACACACACACACACACACACACACACACACACACACACACACACACACACAAATAAATGTAGAGTACAGTCATATTTTGTAGTCTGACAATGGAACTCCATTTCATTCATTTTCGTCATTCTCATTCATCCTCTAAAAGAAAGCCTCAAGTCCTGTAACCCTTCCTACCTCGTTCTTTTGATGACCTCAGTCTAATTTCCTCTCCATGTTCATGTCAATGTCCATAGCAGTTTATGTCCAAGTCGTCAGTCTAGGCAGGGTCATGGACTCTAGTAAAATGAACATGACGTGATGGCGCTCCTCTGGCTGGCTCCATGACTTGAGCAGTCATAATTATTGTCGTCAGTTGGTAGTCCTCATCCTGCACATGTTCAAGACAACCCATGAAGTGACTCAACAGCAGTGTAGTGTCTCTGATGGGTTTTCTCATGATGACGCGATGATTGCTCCCCTTAGACTGCTGGTTCTTGGGCTGTGATAGAGCCAGCCTGGATGTGGGTCAGTATGGAGAGGCCAGAATAAACAGCTTGGGAGTCATGCCATTCAGAAAGCACAGAAGAGAATGTAACCCCTCCCTTCCCGCGCCCCCCCCCCCCCCCCATGACAACCACCACCCTCCTGCCCTGACAAGTAAACAAACAAACACAGAAATGAAGAAAAGAAAAGCGAAAATTGACAACGACACAACTTGTGTCAAATCTCCAGGCTGTGGAGGAGAAGTTCAGGCAGGCTCTGTGGCAGTGTTCTCTGCGGTAATCAGCAGAGACACTATGTTGTCATCCTTGCACTAAATTTCAGCACAATTGTTTTTGACCGTACAGGTCAATCAATCTTAGAATAGGATGGGTAGATGCAGCGCTGCAACAGGATCCCATTGACTGAACTCGGGGATGGCCGTTGGGGCATTAGTTTCATTGGGCCGGAACGTTTTAAAAAGTAAATACACCAAAATTTTAAAATAAGTTTTTGTTTTCCTGATGAGGGCTTTAACAAAAAAACTAAGAGTATGGGCTACTCTCTCTTTTTCCATTGCTATCATAACCTAAGAAGGTTCCAGCAATGTAAACATCCTGATCCTGATCCTGATCCTGAAGTGTTGAAGCAAAAACAGAACGGTTGTTTACACACTGACCGACAGACAGACAGTGACATACTCAGGTTGTAGAGTGTGTGGACAGGAAGGAGAGGGAGGAGCTGTTGGGAGGGACAGATGTGGAGGAGGCGGTGTCCCGTGACCTGCAGTTGCTGGAGAAGGATTTCAACACCAAGGCCCTGCCCTTCATGCAGAAACACCCACACGTGTTCAGGTGAACCCCCAAGCGTTCTCTTTTCTTGTTGTTGCCTTTTCGCTGTGTCTTTGTGGTGGTGCCTGCATCTCCCTTTTGATAAATTGGTGGTGTCGATGTTGTTTCATTTTCTTTCAGTTTAGTTTCTTGTACATTTGTGTGAGTCAGATTTTGGGTCCTGTTCCTTTTGTTTCATTGTGTCTCTGTACGTTTTTGAATACCAGTCCAACTGGGTTTCTCAGCAGAATTTTGCCAGGGGACAGTGGCCTAGTGGACAGGGTCTGATACTGGGAAACCTGGACAGTGGTCCTGTGATGTTCTTCCTGGATGAGCACACAGTGGATGGACATATGTAGTCCAGTGGCAGGCAGAGGATTCAGTGGATGAACATAGAGGATTCAGTGGATGAACATAGAGGATTCAGTGGATGAACATAGATGATTCAGTGAAATGGCATAGGGGATCCAGTGAGATGGACAGAGATAATTCAGTAGGTGGACATAGATGATTCAAAAGGCTACATGTCACATAAAGCATGACAGTTAAAGGCACTGACATTTTTGAATGGTAATTATAATAAGAAAAAGTGAAAATGAAGAGACCAACATTTTCAATGATAGTTAATTAAATAAAAGATGAATCTGAAATCAAAGGAACAACACTTTGATTTCAAGCTGGCTAGGAATGTTTTGAAGACCCGTCTCTCAGTTTGTGTTGACTTAAAACTGCTGCATGAGTTTTATGCTATATTGTTACTTGCTGTCCAATCAGTCATGAGTCGCCTTTAGTCCTAACTCTGTCCGTGTCTGCCTTTTCTCCTTCAGCCCAGCCTGTCAAAGTCTGGAGCTGTACACCAAGATGGTGGCCTTCGTCATGGCCTACAGCTTTTATGAGCCAGCCAGAAATGAGGAGGAAGACGACGAGGATTCGGATGCTGAAGAGGCAGAGAACTCGACTGTGCCCATGATGGTGCCGCTGGCGGACATTTTGAATCATGTGGCCAGGAACAATGCGGCCTTGACCTTTGAAGGGGATGCCTCGCATATGAAGAGCGTCTGTGACATCAAGAAGGTGGGCACTCTGCTTTGTCTTGTAAGTGAGTGACTTGATAAATGCTGATACAGAGCTGACTGTGTGTGTGTGTGTGTGTGTGTGTGTGTGTGTGTGGTCTCTGAAATTTGTCGTGTGAATGCATGGCTGAGTAATTTGATAAAAACTCAGGTTGGGCTGACTTTGTATGCATGTGTGTGTGCGCGTGTGCCTCTGTGTGTGTGTGTGTGTGTGTGTGTGTGTGTGTGTGTGTGTGTGTGTGTGTGTGTGTTTTGTGTGTGTGTGTGCACGCACTTGTGTGTGTGTGTGTGTGTGTGTGTATATTTGTGTGTGTGTATGTGTGTGTGTTTGTGTGTGTGTGTGTGTATGTGTGTGTGTGTGTCAGTGTGTGTGTGTGTGCGCGCACGTGTGTGAGTGTGTGTGTGTGTGTGTGCGCGTGTGTGATTTTTTTTTTTTCTCCTGAGCTCATCCATTGATACACATTTGCGATAGCACATCTGCAAGTTTTAATTCAGATATAGGCTAGTGTGCATGTAGCTTTTCTCCCAACTAAGACTGGCCTAAATCTGTTATCCTGGAGGAAACCTGTCGTTGTTGTCTTGATATTTTCAAAGGTTGGTGAACAGGTGAACCCATCCTTTTAAGCAGTGGTCTCTTACCAACCTTAGGATGACAGTGGCCTGTTGTGTGTGTTGTGGCACAGGGGGAGGAGGTCTTCAACACGTACGGAGAGCTGTCCAACAAAGGTCTGATGCACATGTACGGCTTTGCCCAGCGTTACCCTGACAACCACTACGATACGGTGAGTCACGCTGGCCAGGCTTGTGTTTCTGGTTTCGGTTCCAGTGTGAAGGATGATTGTCATTGATCTGTTGATTGTCTTTTAATGAAGACACAGGGAATTGGTATGACGAAGCTAGAAGTACTTTGTGGAGCATGTTGAACAGACACAGGCAATTGTGTGTGATACAGGTAGACATACTTTGTGTAGCGTCTTAATAAGACACAAGGCACTGTACATATACTTCATAGCATGTTGAAAAGGTAAGGGGCATTGTGGGCGATGCAGGTAGATGTAATTTGTGTTGCCTGTTGAGTTGACACAGGGAATTGTGTGTGATGCAGGTATACCCACTTTGTGTTCCATGTTGCAAAGACAAAAGGAGTTGTGTGTGACACTGACGTACATAATTTGTGTAGCATGCTTCAAAGACACAGGGAATTGGTATGACACAGGTAGACATACTTTTGTGTAACATGTTGAAAAGACTGGTGAATTTTGTTTGACACAGGAACACATGTTTTGTTAAGTCTGAGAGTGACAGTATAATATGTTCAAAAGACACTGGAAATTATGTGTGTGCCACAGACAGATACAGTTTGTACTGAATGTTTCAAAGACAGTGAATTGTCTGTGACAGGTAGACATACCAGTCAGTGTGGTGACTGAGGTGCTTCAGGCGGACTGTGATGATTCAGAACTCTTGGCCGGCAAACTAAGCTTCCTGCAGAAACAGGTGAACTTCGGGGAAGGTCTAATGCTGCTTCTCAATCCCATAGGAAAACTTCTTTCCCAGAAAAATTAAAACCAATAATTACAGGAAATGAATTTTATACTTTGAAGGAGATCAGTCCTGGCATTGGAGAGGGAACTGGCTGGAAGGCTGACAAAGTCTTTCTCCATGTCTTGTCTCTCTCTCATACCCTTTGGCTGGGGCTGTTGAGGTATCACTGAGGACTTCCTGAGAATGTCCCTCCAGCTTTGCCGATTCTCTGAGAGTTTGTGAAAGACAGGCCTTACCATCCCTGATGTTGACCTCCTGGGTGCCTAATTTTTGTCAGCATATCAGTTTTGTCCTGTTCTCAGCAGTAAGAAGCTCTTGCCCTGTTCCCCTCTTGGTGATTTTGATTTTGCAGTAATCATGTCAGCAGGTCACCAATGTGGTAGCTGATACACAGGACGGGAGCAGCCTCCTGCACAACCACATGTTTGCGCATGCTGCTGTCAGTGTCCACTACATGTCCTGTCTGTTTCTTAGTTGGAAGTGAGGGCGCCTGATAACAAGCAGAGTGATTTGAATTAGCTTTTGTTTCAAGAAATTTTATGAACAAAAAGATGATTAGTGAATCTATACAGCATTACTCTTTCTAAATGAGGAGCCCTGTGTGAGTGTGGCTGTGTGAGTGTGGCTGCGTGAGTGTGGCTGCGTGAGTGTGGCTGTGTGGTGTGGCTGTGTGAGTGTGGCTGTGTGTGTGTGGCTGTGTGTGTGTGGCTGCGTGAGTGTGGCTGTGTGAGAGTGGCTGTGTGAGAGTGGCTGTGTGATGTGGCTGTGTGTGTGTGGCTGTGTGAGTGTGGCTGTGTGAGAGTGGCTGTGTGAGTGTGGCTGTGTGTGTGTGGCTGTGTGAGAGTGGCTGCGTGAGAGTGGCTGCGTGAGTGTGGCTGCGTGAGTGTGGCTGCATGAGTGTGGCTGCATGTGTGTGGCTGTGTGTGGCTGTGTGAGTGTGGCTGTGTGAGAGTGGCTGCGTGAGTGTGGCTGCGTGAGTGTGGCTGCGTGAGTGTGGCTGCGTGTGTGTGGCTGCGTGTGTGTGGCTGCGTGAGTGTGGCTGCGTGAGTGTGGCTGCGTGTGTGTGGCTGCGTGAGTGTGGCTGCGTGAGTGTGGCTGCGTGAGTGTGGCTGTGTGTGTGTGGCTGTGTGTGTGTGGCTGTGTGTGTGTGGCTGCATGAGTGTGGCTGCATGAGAGTGGCTGTGTGAGTGTGGCTGCATGAGAATGGCTGTGTGTGTGTGGCTGCGTGAGTGTGGCTGCGTGAGAGTGGCTGCGTGAGAGTGGCTGCGTGAGAGTGGCTGCGTGAGAGTGGCTGCGTGAGAGTGGCTGTGTGAGAGTGGCTGTGTGTGTGTGGCTGTGTGAGTGTGGCTGTGTGAGAGTGGCTGTGTGAGAGTGGCTGTGTGAGTGTGACTGTGTGAGAGTGGCTGCATGAGTGTGGCTGCATGAGAGTGGCTGTGTGAGAGTGGCTGTGTGCAAGCAGGCGTGAGTGTGTCGCACACAGAGACTGTGTCAAATGTCTATGTCCTTGCACACCGTCATCTGCTGCACCATGGACAGGCTGTACAAACGACCGGTTGTGACGAAACTGGCCAGGACCTGTGACATTCATAGCGATTGATGCGTCACATTTCCCAGAGTCTCATTCTGTTTTGACGCCAGAATAATGTTGTATATGCCGGGCAACACATTCCTGTAGCAGTTACAAGACTTTCTCCATCCTGGAAGACACAATTTTGTCACAAAAAGTTGCTGATCTGATGACACATGAAACATCTGCCATCACGGCTATCAACACGTGTAACCTGCTGATCAGGGTGATAGTTGAATTCCAATATGGGGTTCAGGTTCCGTGTAGCAGGGCTGCTTGGCTAACATTTTGTTGTTGTTGTTATTGAGAAGTTCTTGAAGTTAGGGAGGGCTTTAGTACGCTAATACATCGACAAGAATTTGGGCTTGGATCATGTGATACAAGTGCTCTGCTGCAGAGCGTTAGTTCATGTGGGACATTGGAGCTCAAAGTGAAACTCTTAAGGGTTAGTGTGAAGAGGGACAGTTTATTTTTGGATACATCATGCGCGAGAGGACAGTTGTGCTGATGTTTTGTGTTTTGTCCAGCTGGCTTGTAGCCATGTAATCCACAGTGATTTCCATGGCGTACAAAAGTCTCTGTAAGGCCCTTGGATTACTACCTGGGTTACGTTCTCCAAATGTGGTATGAAGAAGCAAATTTAAAACATTTTGCTTAAAGAAGGTGCATGTATTTCATGGATCTATGTGCGAGGGAGAGAGAAGTGTGTAGTTTGTATATGCGATAATGTGTCATGAACCCGTCAGGACAGATATGTTGTGGCTGATGATGGTGATGATGATGATGATGATGATGACGAAAACAAGGGTGGGAACTGCGCCACTTAGAGATAAGTGGTGGCTGATGATGATGATGATGACAGATATGGGATGTATGCCAGTCAGAAGAGATGTGTGGTGGCTGATGATGATGATGATGATGATGGAAGTTGAGCCAGTCGGCGGATATATGTAATGATGATGATGATAATGAGGGGAACTGCCATGCTGCAGATGATAATGATGATAATGATGATAATGAGGGGAACTGCCATGCTGCAGATGATAATGATGATAATGATGATAATGAGGGGAACTGCATGCTGCAGATGATAATGATGATAATGATGATAATGAGGGAACTGCCATGCTGCAGATGATAATGATGATAATGATGACAGGAAGTGCATCAGTCAGGAGACATAATTGATGGCTGCTGATGATTGTGACATTATGATGATGACAATGGTGGTGTTCACGTCAGGAGCTATGCCAATCAGGAGAGAGCTATGTGATGAGTGTGGAAGGGCTGCCGATTCGATGATGATGATGACAGTGATGACAGGAGCTTCCAATCGGAAGAGAGCTATGTTGTGGACAAGGAAGGGGTGCCGATTCGATGATGATGATGATGATGATGATGATGATGATGACAGTGATGACAGGAGCTTCCAATCAGAAGAGACTATGTTGTGGGCAAGGAAGGGGTGCTGATTTGACAATGATGATGATGATGATGTGATGGTGATGATGACAGGAGCTTCCAATCAGAAGAGAGCTATGTGGTAGGCCGGAAGGGGTGCTGACTGATGATGATAATAATGATGATGATAATAACGATGATGATAATAATAATGATGATGATAAACAATGATGATGACAAGGCCTGCACCAATCAGGAGAAAGCTATGTGGTGGGCTAGGAAGGAGTGCTGACTGACGATGATAATAATAATAATAATAATGATGATGATGATAACGATGATGATAATAATGACGATGATAATTATGACAATTATGACAGGGCCTGCACCAATCAGGAGAAAGCTACGTGCTGGGCCAGGAAGGGGTGCTGACTGATGACGAGCTGCAAGCGGTTCTGAAGGTGATGGCTCCACACATGATTACGTCTCTCTCCCTCAGCCTGTTACCAATCGTTTCATTCTCTTTAAGCTGTGGCAGGGATGTATAAGTGAGCAGCCAGCAACAATGGCAAAGTTACCAGCCCCTGTGGCAAACTTATTAGCATCGAGGATTCCTGGCAGGGAGATCATGGATTCAGTTTCCATCAGAGCCATTTATTTGTGGGATTTCTCTGCCCCTTCCACCTCCAACTGAGAGTTGAATTTGCCAGAGCTCAGCTGGGATCACACAGTCGAGTTTCATCTACTTGCATGCTAAACCCTATGAAATTTTGGCTTTTCAAAATCAGAATGGACAGTTCAGTTGTGGTTTGTGGGTGACAGCCCAGTGAATGGAACAAAAGTTGAGCGATCTGTTCAATGTGACCGGCTTGGACAATTAAAACGGCTCCATTACAGTCGTACGAATGTGTTGGCACAGTGCAAGAGTGGCCAGCCTGCATAGTTTCGTGAAAGATTCCACATATATTCATCGCTCGCCTCTTGTTTGTCACTGGGCTTCTGATGATCATTGCATGGTGACTGGAATATGGTCAAGCAATCAAATGGTTCAACACTGATGCAAATGGCTTATGTGGTGGAAATTCTGTGATGATAATCTAAGAAGACATCGCGCATGTAAAGTTTCACTGTTAGAATCCTGGTAGTGTAGGTGCTCACATTTATGCACTTTTGTTGGTACCACTTTACTGACGTTGGAACATGAATCTGAATCAGTAATGTTTGGCATCATCTGGAGCGTTATATTAACTTTGTTATTTGCACCTCTTTTCTAATCTTTTTCTGTCTAATTCTCTTTCTCTGTGTATTTATGTGTGTGAGCCAGACACAGCGAGCTTTGTGTGTGTGTGTGTGTCTGTGTGTCTGTGTGTGTTTTAGTGTGTGTGTCATGGTTGTGTGTGTGTGCGCTTGTGTTTTAGCTAGTGTGTGCGTGTGTCTGTCTGTGTGTGTGTGTCTGTGTGTGTGAGCATGTGTGTGTATGTTTTAGCATAATTTGGTTGTTTTAGCATAATTTGGAGTGTTTTATTAACTTTGTTCTTAGCACCTCTATATTGCTGTCTCATTCTCTCTCTCTGTGTATTTATGTGTGTGAGCCAGACA
>CM065734.1:59365709-59397988 GCA_033310375.1 Conus canariensis
ACTCGTTAACAAAGAAATGTTGCGTTCCTGTCAACCTGCCTCCAAGGGAGAAAGCAAAGTGGATTCAAACTAAATTGGTTGTTTTAACAAAGAAAGGGAATAACTGTATATTTCAAGTTTTTACTTCAGCTTATTTCAGACATGTATGCTCTGATTCAAACTAGGCCCTTCATTTTTAAAACTGATCTCATTTTCACCTGCAGTGGTCAGTTGACGCATACAACCGCCAAGCAACCTGAAGCTGTTTGGTGGTACTGCACAGACAGCTCTGATCATCTGCAGATGTACGTGCCCCGTGTGTACCTATTACACAAACTTAACATTTGGCTTGTCCTTTTCTTGCCATGCTCCAAACTTTGGATTTTGCTGCCCTCTGCTTTTAAATCACATGAAAAATACTGCTCCCTTAAAAAAATATATATATAAAATTTGCCTGTTCAACATGCTCATTATTTTCATGCCATTTCAATTGTTCAAAGGTTTGTAAGTGTTTGTGGATGTGTTTGTACGATAGTGTCAACCGCAATACCTGTGGTTTTGGGCTGCCATTTATACATGTATGCAAGTGTATGTCAGTATATATGAATATTTTTTGTGTGTGGTTTCTTTAAATGTCTGTTTATTCATTCTTGTAGATATGTAATTCCTCTTTATTCTCTGTAATAATAAAACACTGTGCACCAAATGATTTATCTGGATATGACGCTGTATAACACTGTCTGCTATTATCTTTCTGAAAAGCAAGCCGATACATGCAAGACATAAACAGTTTTGCTTCGGGAAGTGTGATGGGACCAGAGGATGATCGATGTTACAGGTGTGCGGAGAAATGCCTGTCCCGGCTGGGTGGGAACGCGGAGCAAGACGCCAGAGACATGGAGGCCCCAGGGAAGGACAAGCCCTCTCGTGCCCGCTACGCCCTCTACGTCCGCTTCGGCCAGAGACAGCTGCTGCAGCAGCTTCTGAACGCATGCAGATAGCAGGAGTAAACGTGTGTGGACCAGTGGTGTGTTTCATGGTGTGTGTGTGTGTGTGTGTGTGTGTGTGTGTGTGTGTGTGAAGAGAGGTTCTTCAGTTACAACAAGTGAAGGGAACTATGAAGTCTTATTTTGCCTGTGGAGTCCCACCTGAATGAAAGGTGAGACCCCGCAGGCTGAAAGTGGTAAAACAAATGCTCCAGGAACATGTTTTGGGTTTTTGGCATCTTAACCCTCTTGCATTCGCATTTTCCAGCCCCAAACTGCTCCTAGTATTCGTATTGTTTTGAGAAATTTAACCTAAAACTCACCTACTGCCTTTGAAAGGCTGTAGTGGACAAAGTTTCCACTGCAGCGCTGTCAAATTTGGTATGCCAAATCCTAATACATCATATTTCATAATGCAGAGATGTCACATGTTTGGGATGCATGTTGGTGTCATTGTCACCCTGTTTGTCACAAAACAATGCGACATCAAACGTTGACAATGTTACTATGATACACCAGACAGACAATAACATTGTCGGCATGCATTTGTTAGTATAAATCATCAAAGGGTGGCCTACCTCAACTTGAAAACAGCAGTCCTGGTTCAGTAAATCCAGTATGGGGTGTCGCAAAGTGTCACATGATTGTCACATACACAAACATGCGGCCAGGTAACTTTACAGTTTTTGTTTTTCATCCTAAAACGTGTGTTTGTCACTACTAAACGATTTTTTAACACCGGAATATACACAAAGAAAGAAGTAAAATCCATTATTTACACCCTAATGTGGTGTCTGGTCACACACAGCAGGAAGGTAAGTGTCACCACTGTCACATGTCACCAATATAGTGAATACTACTCTTGATCCATGGTTTCTACCATGTTTGCCGCATGGTAGTCACGGAAACAGTCGTTGTGCTGGCAGAGAGGGACGTCACAGAAGGAACACTTGAAGGAGGTCTTCGGTTGTCGGCCTTTGGCTGTCTTGCGACCCACGTTGACACACTGACGACAGGTGCGCTTTCGTCCTTCAATTTTGACTTGTTTATGGTGGTCGATTGTTTCCTTCGCAATCGGGGCCTCTGTTACGTTTGATCGTCTTCCAGCACTTTTCTTCCTGCTGGTAAAGCCAGCACGGAGCTGTTCTGCCACGTCAGCCCTGAACCACAGGTGGTCATAGGTCTTCTTGGGTGTCGGATTATGGGGTGACCTTTGCCAGGTGATGTAGGCCTGCACGATGATGAGGTTGATAAGAGAATGAAAGACGTAACGCCACCACTTCTTATTCTGATGGCCAACCGGGTAGTAAGCCCTGTGCTGGTCAGACTTGTCTACCCCTCCCATGTTGTGGTTGTAGGCCTTGATGACATGGGGTTGCGGCTTGTCGTCGCTCTCAGGTGCAGGTGTTGTCTTACCTGGTGGCTGGTTGGTGCTGAGGAAGTAGATAGGGCGTTTGTCTTTATATGCTGTCGCCATCAGGGTCCCCTTCTGCATTTGAATCAGCTCGCCTTGTTGTTTTAGGCGAGCCTTGGTCACCTCCTCCGGAAGCCCTTTGCGGTTGGACATCACTGTGGCACAGGCGTATGTCCCGTGTTGTGACAGGTGTTGCATGAGTGGCACAGAGGTGAAAAAACGGTCGAAGTACAGGTGTCGATTTTGCCCGTAGTACTCTGATGCCATTTTGTCCACTACTTCATGTCCGAGGAGTACATTTGTATTAGTGCGGCTATGTTTGCCTGTGTAGATGTCAAAGTTGACGCAGTAGCCAGTGTCAGCGTCGCACATCTCCCACACCTTTACGCCCCACTTGGTTGGTTTGGCCGGCATGTACTGTTTGAAAAATACTCGCCCTTTGAATCCTATCATGGCTTCATCAACTGAAAGGTCACGGCCTGGCTTGAAATTTTTTTTGAACAAGGGCAGAATCAAGTCGAGGAAGGTCCGGATCTTGAACAGTGGGTCATAGTCAGGACTCTTGCGGCCAGGTGCGTTCTGTGTGTCTCTCAGGTGAAAATACTGGTTCAACTTGAGAAACCTTGTTTTTGACATCACCCCACTGATCCACGGCTCGCTAAATCTAAGATCAGTCGACCAGTAGCACCAGAGTCTTGGCAGACGTTTGATCCCCATCATGATCAGTACAGCTATGTAGGCCCGCATCTCGGCAGGTGTCGTATCCTGCCAAAGTGGGTCAGGTTGTCCCCGCTTTGCCATCTGCTGCCTGGCGTACAGGTTTGTCTGGTTAGCAGCTGTAGTAAAAAACAACTGCGGCAGGAAAAGAAAAAAATATTCCAGAGGTGTAGCTGTGTCTGGCAAATCATGATTTGGCCCAGTCTCCTCCTCGAAAGGCTGAACCACGGGTGCGGAAGTCGCCGGTCGCCACGTGGTCACAAACGCAGACAAAGGCACATCATCATCTTCATCACTTTCTTCACCTTCTTCTCCCGCTTCCTCCTCTCCCACATCCACATCACTTTCATTTAACTCCTCTCTTTCATATCTCTCTACTTCTTGTAATATATCATCCAGCTCCTCTTTGGTATAATCCAAAAAATCACCGTCGGTAGAAACACTAGCAGACGCCATTTTCAGAAACAAGGCGATGCCGTCTGCAGCAACGGAATGCGGTCAGTTCACGACCCTTGTCTTTGTGAATGAATCGTTTCCCACACCCCATACTGCTGCTAAGATTTTATTGGACCCTCTCAGGGATGCCCATTTATTTTTTATTTTAGCCAGCCTTGACTTAAAACGAGCTCGCAGTGTGTGAGGGAAAGTAACGTGGCACGTGCGGCCGTTTGCGGCCGTAACGAACACCACGGGAGATAAGCAGAGCGGCCGGATACGGGCGAAACAAATGCAAGAGGGTTAAATCAACACAACTGGGCTAACAAAATGCCATTATTTTTACATTTATGACAAACGTTGACATGTGAAGCATATTGGTCATGATGGTAGGCACACTAAAGATGCCAAAAATCCAAAACATGTTCAAGGAGCATTTTTCACCAGTGGAGTCTCACCTTTCATTAGGGGAAATCACTTCAGCCAGGAGAAAGGGGAAGGGAGGGTATTCCAATTTCTTATGTGAAGAGATCTGCTTCAGTTATGACAAGTGAAACAGGGGGAAGTTACTTCAGCCATGGGAAAGGAAAGGTGTTCCATTTTCTTCATTGTGTACAGCGGTCAAAAAGTTGTGGTTGGAATAGTGCCAGCCAAAGACACAGGTTTCAGATAGTATGTTTCTGGATGTCTGTATTATCATGTGATGTGTTGTTTTTTTTTTCTTTCTGCGTACGCAGGCTGATACTCTGGCAGACACTCCCTGTATAGACAGGCAAGGATTAATCCCATCTACCCAACAAAGGGAGTGGAGTTTTGTGTGTATGACCATTTTTTTATCCCGCCATTAAGGCAGCCATACTCCATCTTCGGGGAAGGTGCATGCTATGTGTAAGGTGTCATCCATACCAACAGCCAAACTGGCCTTCTCTTCCGAGAGTTGGTGATCGGATTTTACATGTGTGAAGATGTTATGCGTGCGTTCAAACAGGGAACCTCGGTTTATAGTCTCGTTCGAAGGACTGTATGGGAAATGGAGTCAGAACCAATATTTACTTGGAAGGAAAAATCCCCCTGTAATGGAACTGCCTGGCGGAGATTCAAACCCGCAGCCCCAGGATCACCAAGATTATGAGTCCAGTGCTCTGCCACTGAGCTATTCCGGCCCCCCTGTGTGATGTGTAAAAAATTTACTACTGTCATGGCAGTATGCACTGACCAACCATGTTCACCTGACTCAGTATTGCTGAGGAACGCTCCAAGATCTCATGCTCACAGCTACATCAGGAGCCTGTCTATGACTTTAGGATCTGGATCATCTCTAATATTTTCGCAAAGGTTGGATGAAAATCAGACATTAATCATTAAATGCATTTACAGGTGCTCTGCATTACGCTGGCTTACAAGTGATGCTCTCCATTTTCATGACCCTGCCACAGTCTTGTTAATATTTTTTTGCCTGTAACATGACAACAGTTGGGTAGGTTTTGCATCAGATGTTGGCAGTTGGTTTGTAGGATTAGGCTGATAACAAGATTGGTTGTGAAAGCCGGTTGGTTGTGAAAGCCGGTTGGTTGTGAAAGCAGGTTGGTTGTGAGATCAGATTTGGTCAACTTTGAGATTTGGAAGTGGAAGTGCAAAGGGATTGAATGCAGAAGAAAAAAGTGAATGCTATGGTGCATTTCATTTGGGTAGTGCTTGCCATGAACGGGCAGGGTTTTGTTTTGTTTTTGCACAAGACAAGCTGGTCAGACATACTTCACTCTGTGTTCGTTTGTACAGTTTCATTCAGACATTCAAAATAAATGACAACACCAAGTGCTCTTGGTATGAATAGAATTGATCATTTATTACAAGTTGAAACCAAGGGGGAAAAAAAAGACATGAATAATCACAGGGTGCTGACATTTTTAACAGCCTCTTGTTACTGTTTTGAAATATGATTGCGGTCACTATAGTCGTGAAAAAAGTAAATGCTTGGTTGGCTACCACTTCAAGGGGGCTTATTTTTGTGTGTGTAAAGATTGTGATTTTCCAGTCAAACATCCTTCTAACTATGTATGATGCTCGATGTAAGTGTAGAGGGACTCTGCTGATAATACCAAATGATAAAATTTGCTGACGGCACATGAATTATACAGAACAACTGATTGGTTTTGTCACTTGGTAATGAAGGATATGATTTTGACCAGTGCTTGTGTCTACATCACATTCAAGTTGCCATTTGGGACTTCAGAAAAAAAAAATCCTAAAAATAACAGAAATCAAAAGGCAGTAAGAAGTCATTGGAGATGAAGTATTGTAACGTGTGATTATATCACAGAAGTAAAGATTGTTGATCATATCACAAACTGATTTAGTTGAATTTAGAAAGAGTGGGGGTTATTTACCGCCAAGGACATAGACAAACAAAGTACAGGACAAGACATAGGTATCGCTCAATCTCCCAAACTCAGAAGTGTAAAGATCAGCAGTTATGACTTTAACTGTGCTAGGAAAATGGGCAAAGAAAGAGAAATGACAGAAAAGAAAAACTGCAGTTGCCCAGATCAGAGTCTGCCACAAAGAAAACGGGTGAAACTGGACTCTGAATTCCCTTCCTCTACCACCTTCCCCTCAACCCAGTAATGACCAGTTTCAAATTTGGAACATGTTATTAAAAAACATGAACCATAACACTTTTACCTTGAATTCAAAGTAAGTAGCCCATCATCAAAGGTGTGAAGATGCAGACAGCCTATTACAGTGATAAACTGTCTTGCAAACCATCTTCAAGCTTGAAGGCATTCATGTGATCTTTGTTCTGCTGACATTTGGTTGTTGATGGAATGGTTTCTGGATGCCCCGATTCAGGAATGGTTTCAGGATGCCCCAATTCAGAAATGGTTTCTGGATACCTCGATTCAGGAATGGTTTCTGGATGCCCCGATTCAGGAACTCCCAGTGCTCTGGAGCTGGACACAAGGCTGTGCCTGTCCTGAAGCCATGACATCTCTCCACCAGTGTCACCTCTCTGCCATGGTAAAGACAGTCCACTATCCACTGGGGACATCGTTTGCATGCCACACAACATCACGATCATAGCTGAAAGTGTCGTACCATAGTAGTCTCACGGGGTAAGGGTTGTGAGGTCATGGGTGTGTTCCCCATCACAGGCATAGATTTGTTAGACTTTTTCGCTGGCTCCAACCCAAGGTTGCCAAATATGCTACAGACATAAACGGGAAACTAGAAACCTCACAACTTAGCAGCATTTCTTCCAATTTCTGTACAATTTTGATTTGGTTGATGCCGGAATATATTTTGAAAAAAAAGTGTTGTTTTGGTGCTATGATAGTCAAGCTGACTACAGCCTAGAAGATACTGTGTGTACAGTCTCAGACCACAGCGGAATGCCACAACAACATCATCATCCTTGCTGATCATCATAAAGTTGGCCATTCTGATCCTTCATGCCCTGGTCTCATGGTGACCTTAGACTCACTTTCCCCTCCACATCCTTGCATGTCATGAAGCGATGGTAAAGTGTTCGGTGTCTATAGGATAATGGGGACTGTCGTTAGACAGACATGACAGCACTCTCTGGTGGGGGATGCTGATGCTTCTTCTTAAAAACTGCTATTGTCATCATTCGGGGACATAGTTGGTGGTGTCCAGAGTCTCTTAGATTTGAATAAGTTCCTCTGAACAGCTCTGGAAGAGTTTCTCAGAAAAGTTCAGGAAGAGTTTCTCTGAACAGCTCTGGAAGAGTTTCTCTGAACAGTTCAGGAAGAGTTCCTCCGAACAGCTCTGAAAGAGTTCCTCTGAACAGCTCAGGATGAGTTCCTCTGGACAGCTCGGCATGATGGCAGTGCAGTACCGCCTGTAATGAATGTTGTTCATGGCAGCTGATACTGATCGCTCTCTTTGGGCTTCTGGCATTTGGACTGAGACAGACTGAACCTGGATGTGGCTCTGCAGATGAAGGAGGAGAGCTGGAATGAGTTGTGTTCTATTTATGCCACCAAGTTGCCACAAGGTGAGACAACAAGCTTCACCCCTCCACCCCTTGCAAGAGACAAAGCCCCCAAAAGCTCTGAGCACTGTCTACAGGAATGAACAGAATCATTTTTATGACTATCATCATAGGAACTGCCATCCGCTTATAAAACATCATTTACTGACTTTGTTTTTGTCTTTTTCTGAAGTCCAAATACAGTACAATTGAATGTAATAAACTGACACCTTTCAAATCATCTCTTAACTCAAGGCTGCATAGTTCTTTCATCAAAACAATGAAACAAATAATCTTTTTTTACAAATATTGTTTACCTTGTACTTATTTTACCAGGGTAGCTGTGTACACCTTATATGACATTCTTGCAAACTATTCAAGCATTTTTCCCAACAAGCCATCAATGATCATGCATACATGCCAAGATTTTGTTTGTTTTTTTTTGTTTGTCTCTCCAAGTTGGCCATACCCAAACCCAAACCACTGTTTGTTTTTTTGTTGTCTCTCCAAGTTGCCATACCAAACGTGGTTTGGCAACAGTACGACAGGTATAGTGACAGAAAAAAAACAAACCCAGATCGAAATGTCATACAAATATGGTTTCTAGTTCCTGTGCTGTTTGTATACCAAGAATTCCTGGCTAGTCCATAACAAGCACATATAAAAGGGGTTAAATGCTGATACATCAACTGACATACAAAAAACAAAATGGATAAGATATTTAACATACTGTATGAACTTCAATCATGTGAGCATATCTGATTTCGTAACCACCTCACTTTATAGCAAACATAATGGTTCAAATATATCACATTTGGAATTGTAGCCACAAAGAAACGAACTGAATTAAAAACAAAAGGAAAATCTATCCAGGTTAAAATTATCATAATAAAGAAAAGTGAGCAAGTTCATGTCACAAACATTTAAAACTGCTCCATCAGGGCTAGATATGGCATACAGTGCATGTGTTACCAACAGATCAAACGCAGAACAGGCTGGAAACATATCAACAGTTTCCAGGATCTCCACAAGCAGTGTTGTTTCGTGAAAAATTAGTCACTATGTTCCAGTAGCAATGAAAGAGAAATCACATGGCGTAGATTTGTGTGAGGGAAGCTGAACATCAAGATTCTGTGCATCTTTGTTTTACATAAGTTTTGCTTACTCTGGATTAGAAAAAAAAGTTTTAGAACATGTATGATCATTAAAAAAAGAAAAAAAAAGGGCATGAAATTTTGGATGAGCAATTGTATAATGGATCAGAAAAAATGCTTCAATAGACACCATAATATAATTTTTTGCTCGGTGTCATTTTTTTTCAGCCTTTTGAAGCATCTTGCTTTTTCTTGCTAGTAAAATGAATATTCACAATTGGATAAAGTAAATTATGGTTGATAATATAACATTACAATTATTATGAGGGCAAGTCATGAACATATACATGCTGTATTCAGCAATAATGACATATCACAGTTGGATGCAAGAACCGATATATTCATGGTTTATAGTGAATATGAATTGGGTATTGTTATCACATTTGTTTTGGGGGAAGCTCGAAAAAGAGAAGCAAGGCCTGTAGGCCAAAGGATGACACCCATCAAATCCATTCGAGAAATATGTATAATAGAATATTGAAAAAAAAAAAAAGAAATTCCTTAAAGCAAGATATTTACCTACACCAACTTTCAATAAGATGTACTTTGATGGCATGGTTTGTAACCTGGACTTTTTCTGCTGACCTTCACTTTGACTCGAGTTCTGTCCACCAATCTCTCCACATGCTCGGACACAAGATCAAAACTCTTCATTCTCCATGCTTTCTGTCATGCCATATTTTGACCTTGACCTCTGATACTGACTTTCATTGAAAGAGCACTCTCATCACAGGATTTTGAGTAGTTTGATGATGAAGAGTTTGTGAAAAACCCAAGGTCCTTGACATATACCGATCTCCAGTAAGCCATGTTTATGACCTTGCCCATTGATTGTTTTAAAATTTATGATATATCTTGCAGCACACAGAACATGGCCAAAGATGGAAGCAAAGTACAAGCTCTTGATGGTGTTCTAAAACTTTTGTATCATAAATTCACCGTAAGCTTTTGTCATAAATTCACCTTGACCTTTGACTTTCATTAAATTCACTAAAGCCACGACTAGAAAACTCTGATCAACACATACCATTCAGCTAGGTTTGATTTTTCTATCACTTGCAGCTCTACGGAAAAACTGAATGGTAAAATTTTCCATGGACACACACATGCTCCATTAGACATTAGACTTTCTTGTTTATAATTATCACAGCCCAGCTGAGCAAACAGGGCTTTTTCAGGGCTGGCAAACTCGCAGAGTAAAAAAAAAAAAAGAAAAAAAGTGCATTACATCCTAAACAGGCCTGGTTATCCAAAAAGATTATTTCCTGAAAAAGAAAGGAACAACAGAAGCAAACCATGACATGATAGCTAAACCACTGCCAGCATTCCAACATGGCTGTGCTGAGAGTACCAGTTATTCCCCTTGATTCCTCACTCCCTGGTTTTAAAAAAAAATCACTGAAAAATGATACAAAGCATTCTTATGGCACAAAAGCTACATTAAAAAAAACAAACAAACAAACAAAACCCAGACAGGCAAAGAAGAGCATGCATAATGGACAGGTAGTAACTATCCACTCTGGGCAGTGGATTATGTAAATGAATATTTGTTACAGACTTTTTTTTTAAGACATGCAAGTAAAAAGCTGACAACATACATAACCAGCCCTCTAACCATTGCAGTTCACACACTGAAAACGGTATGGTCTTCCTTGGCTAGATTTAAAAGCCGGAGCAACTGAACAACAAACCACATCAGTGTGCTGTAAAGCAGCAAGAATAAAATTGAACTACTGTGCCATGTCTAGAAGATTGCACACCAGCTGTATGACAGCCCACTGAGCAATGGCTGTTGGGCGATCGCCTACTGCACGACAGTTCTTATAACAATGCACACATATGTGTGCATACACATGTGAGTGCATGCATGCATGCGTGTGGATTAGTGTGGTTTTGGATATGTGTTGACATATATGCAGGCTCTTTCCCATTGAAATTTTTTTTCTTTTCTCAGTTGATAATTTTTATCCCTTCAAATTTTTTTTTTCTCGCCTGATAATTTCTGTCCCAAACTGCTATGTCCACTGATACAGGCACGGGGCCATGTTCAGTTGAAGTATTTGTCTTTGACATTGTCATACTCTTATTCTCTCTCTGAAGTTTCAGACTTTGTAGGTCTATATGAGAACTGGCAGTTCATCATTACAAATTCGTTATCAACTGCAATTAGATCTGTTCACTATGTCGACGATCACAAGTAAACGAGATGCGCTATGTTCTCTTTTGTCTTTCCCGAAGTCACTTTCATGAAAATATTATTTGTTTTAACACAGAGAGCCATCTGTATTTAAACTGAGCTGTTCATATCTCTGGAACTTAAAACTGCAATTGTTTGAAATTTTCTTTTGTTTTTATATGAAGCGTTCAAACTTAGAAAAATAGTTACACCTTGAGGAGAAAATCTATGTTAGTGTATATTCAAGTAAGTGTTCTACTTTTCATTATTGTTTCTATTTATAGTATTTTTCACAATGCTGTATGCACCACTTCATATGGGTCCAGGTCTGTAAATGACTGGAGCATTTTGACTCTCTCTCTCTCTCTCTCTGTCCCCTCTCTCTCTCTCTCTGGGATAGTCTTTTACTAACTATGATGCTTTTACAATCACTTGTGGTACAAATTAGTAATAGACATACACGCTCACACAGACATGCTTGTTCACAAGAACGCACACACAGACCCTCTGGCCCGTCATGCAGTACATCACGACCTGTCGTGCCCTAAGCCATGGTGAAGGTGGCCGTCGCTCTGCAAGTGTCAAGCAAATGGACATTGCGTAATGGACCATCCTACTGTAGTGTGGACTTCACTCCATGTGAATGCACTGGGAGACAGAGCAGTCACAACTTTGGCTATGCTTTTTTCCCCGAGTTCAGACACAGTTTGTTGCTACATCAGCATCAGTGCAAGGGGTGTTAATGATGTTAATGAGAGTAGAATTGACAGTGCGTGTATTGTAATGGAAAAGTTTTTTTGTGTGTGTGGGATTTCAGCAATCTGATTTGGTCTGAGCACAAAACGAGAGGGCCCTTGCTAAAGCTGAAAAACTGCCACAGTGAAAGTCGATTCAATTCAACGGTTTTTTTGTTTGTTCTTCTTCTTTCTTTGAACATCCGCCATCATCATTTGATGGTTCTGATGTGTGTAAAAACTTGGGGGTTCCCACAGGGTGTTGACATAGACATGTAGACTGACAGCCGGGGGGGGGGGGGGAACTGTGGGGGGGGGGGTGTGGTGATGGGAGTGGGGGGAGGGCACTGGTTGTTGTTTGTTAAGGTAAAGTTGGTGATATGTGAACGTGAGAGTTGGTGATATGTGAACGTGAGAACTAGTGATAGATGTCATCCTTCATAACATTGCACAGTTCTACGGCTGTTTATGTTCTCTTCATAACTCATGGGGCAGAACACATAGGCGCAACAATTTCAGCTGAAAAGAAAGCGGCCATCAAGATTCCTAATTCCACATGCTTCTTCTGTCAATATGTCACCGGTTAACATCTTAATGCAGTTGAACTTCCGGAAGCAACAACCGTAGCAAAAGCTTTTAGTCATTATCTTCTGAAAATTAAAATCTGTCTTTGTCGACATCCAGACCATTTCTGTTCATTACATGATACACACCGGAGCTGCAAGAATGCAGTTAAAGCTGTTGATGAACAGGGATTCCTTCGGGTTATTACTCACAAGACTGTGTAGGCCTACAGGACTGGGACGGACTTCTCATAGAAACAATATGAAAAATGCCAATAAACGAGCTAACACGGTGCAGTCACTCCAGACCATCATTCAATCCCCAAAGTCTAAACAAACAAACAAACAACATATTCCCAAAATGTGTACAAATCATTAAAGATGATGAGTAAATATCTGTTCTGTTGGTAATAACGTCATGTAAATTAGCTTTTTATTCTGGTACAAGTGTGTAAATGGATCAGCTCATAATTATGGTTTTCGATATTTGAAAATAACATACATACCCAAAGCCAGGTTCAACCAGTAAGTGAATACATTTGATGTTACTGTGTATCCAAAAGAAATTACATTCCATCCTCCTTTGGAACCAACACAAAAAAAACTGCAATACAAAAAATAAGGAGAAAAAATTTCAAAAACCATTCTGACGATGTAGAAGAGTTGGTGAAGAAAATTATTAAAATAACAACAAACAACGAATCAATCAATCAATCAATCGACTCAACAAATATATCAGTGGAAATTCATCTGATAGATACGCTATTTGCAAAATTATCACAGTAGAAAGAGTTTAATATATGCGCGCGCGCGCGCGCGCGCATGTGTGTGTGTGTGTGTGAGCAAGTGTGTTTCTGTCTTCCTCGCATTCAATAAAAGGTAATTCAAGTTTTTGACCAAGCAAGCAAAAACAGACAAAGGAAAAGAAAACACAGAAACAAACTAGGCAAAATCGTGAGACAGTTCGTTTTTTTTTTTTTTTTTTTTTTTTTTTTTTTTTTGGTTTGGTTTGGCTTGGTTTTTAAAAGTTTGATGAAAAAAAAAAAATGTTGAGCATCGGCGTTTTTGGTGTTCGTTACCATCAATAGTAGAACTTCCCCAAGGAAGGAAACGCCACACGCACACACACACACACCCTGTCTTTCCATTCGATGCCATGTGAAGTGTAAGAAGTTCACAAAATAAATAAACCGGTCTGGACTTTGGACGGAAAACCTACATGTCATTTTAGTTCTCACTGCTTGCACTGCTGAAAGCATACAGCAGCCATAAACATAGATCCAGGCATTTACTATCGTAAAATGGGATGGGTTGAGTAGGCTATAGGCCTACTATGGGCTCACATGATAAGACCGGTGTCACAGCCCAGACTGCCCCCCCCCCCCCCACCCCCATACACACACACTCCCTTTTCCCCTTCCCTTCCTTCCACGCTGTCTTCCCGGACAGTATGGGCTAGCCCACAACGCCCCCCATCCCACCCCCCGACCCCCTTCCCAACATCACTATATCAGAAACATTTTTTTCTGTCTGTTTATTTTTGGTCAGATATCTTAACGAAGATAAGTTGTTTTCAATTCTCACGCAGCGCACATCCCAGTTGCTTGGAACTGTAATTTAGTATGGCCACTTCCCAAAACTCCAGAGAAAAGCAAGGCAAAATTATGAATTTGGTATGCGACGACTAAACTGCAGAACCTTTCGCCTTAGTCAGTGGATCAATATGAAAGAAAAGAAAGAAAAGAAATGAAAAAGATCTCGGATAAGAAATGTAGCACGCCACATCGTCAGAGATTCAGAGCTCTAACTACATTAAAAACAAACACAACAGGTGAAAGTTTCGAGCTCCACCACAGTAGGGGTGTGTGTGTGTGTGTGTGTGTGTGTGTGTGTGTGTTGTGTGTGTGTGTGTGCGTGCGTGCGTGCGTGCGTGCGTGCGTGCGTGTGTGTGTGTGTGTGTGTGTGTGTGTGTGTGTGTGCGTGAATGTGTGTGTGTGTGTGTGTGAGTGTGTGTGTGCGTGTGTGTGTGTGTGTGTGTGTGTGTGTGTGTGTGTGTGTCTGTGTCTGTGTGTGTGTGCACGCGTGCGAATATGCGTTTGTATGTACATGTAAAGTACAGCTAGAAACCCAACCTGTAAAATATAAACTGTAAAAGTGGTCAGAGAATGTACTATTCCGCGGATTGGGATGGGTTGGGTTGGGGGGGGGGGGGGGGGGGGGGGAGAGATGGGAGACATTCTGAACGCGACGAGACTTGTCCAAAAAGCTTGTGCACTCTGTCTGTACATAACTTACGAGAGAGGGAAGGAAGGAAGGGTGGAGGGGGTCACTTTGGACTGGGGGCACACTTGGACTGGGGCACATTTGGGCTGGGGCACACTTTGGGCTGGGGGCACACTTTGGCTGGGGGCACACTTTGGGCTGGGGGCACATTTTGGGCTGGGGCACACCTTGGCTGGGGCACATTTTGGGCTGGGGTACACTTTGGGCTGGGGGCACACTTTGGGCTGGGGGCACACGTTGGGCTGGGGACACATTTTGGGCTGAGGCACACTTGGGCTGGGGCACATTTTGGGCTGGGGCACACTTTGGGCTGGGGGCACACTTTGGGCTGTGGGCACATTTTGGGCTCGGGGCACACTTTGGCTGTGGGCACACCTTGGGCTGGGGCAGATTTGGGCTGGCGGCACACTTTGGCTGGGGGCACACTTTGGGCTGGGGCACATTTGGCTGGGGCACTTTTGGCTGGGGGCACACTTGGCTGGGGCACACTTTGGGCTGCGGCTGCACTGTCTCATCACGTATATAGGCTGGCCCTTACCCCCAACCCCCCTCGCCAACCTCCTCCTCGGACACTATGGGCAAGTCCATGCAGCGTGAAGGAGAGCTAGGGCTGGGGACAGTTCGGGCTGGGACACCGGAACCACAAGGCGAGTTTCCTCCCTTTACTGGCACGAGATTTATTTTGTTGGGGATTTTGTTGGAATTTGCTGGGCCATATTATGAGAAGGAACGTAGAGTACCATGATCCTGTCATGCAGTGCCCGCTCCGTGAGAACAGAACCTCATAGCATCACTCTCACACTCACCGACCATCGTCAAGAAAAGTCTTCACATCCTGTAGCTCTTCCTGCCTTGCGGTGTGACCTGTTTGGACTTCGCGTCAACTTGTCAGGACGTTGACTGGACCTGTAAGGGGAAGGACACTGTAGCATCCTCCACCAGTGGAGGGACGCTCGTCCATGCTGACTTCTCAACCAACCCCTTATTACTATATATCTACTGTCATTGGGGAGGGGAGGGGAGGAGGAGGGCGAGGAGGGAGTGGGGAAGGAGGGGGGGGGAGGGGGCATAGAATGTGGTGCCTATACTTGCTGAGACGGGAAGCTATCACCGAACACCACGCAACGTGACCCGACAGCAGTGCAGTGTCTCCTCTTCAGGTTGCCCGGTGACCACCTGATGTTGACGGCTGTAACAGGACCATGCTGGGCATGGCTGTGTGTCGGGTCGCCGCCGCAGCGAAGGATGTGGGAGTAAACGCCACAGACGAGGCGTGGGGTGACTGCCCACATCGGCAGTAGCATCTCGTGCAGACCATCTTCAGCGCGAAATGTCCACGAAGGCGTGGTTCAAAACCCAGCAGGTGTGTCTGGACACACACACCGATTTGAAAGAAGAGCCCCTTAGACATTCACCCTTCCCTAGGCATCATTCTTCTTCTTTCTTAGCTGTTCACCTTCATCTAGTTGAAGATTCTGACAGTAGAAAAGGGTTTCCGGTAATAACAGAATATCTATGAAGATGCTGCCTGGATCAACAGCTTGAAGTGGGCGGGGAAGGGAAGAAAGGCTGGGGCCACCCACTAATTTGTTCAGGCCTCTAGGAGGGCCAAGGTAGACCCTTCTCCTTAGAGGGTGGAAGGACAACAGGTGCGGGTGACGGGTGAGGGGTGAGGGGATACAGGAGAGGGGGGTGGGGTAGTTTCCACAGGTACTTCCATTTCATTTCTATTACGGTGCTCTCGTGCGAGTTGATGTTGTCAATGTTATGGTGCCAATGATCTCAATGGCCGCTGATAGTGTTTTTTTTATGTTATGAAGACAGAGAAAGATGGTCACGAAGAAGAAAAAACAAAAAAGCAAAACAAAACAAAAGCGGTGTCACCCGGAAGTGACTGACTTCACAAAACTGGTCGCCTGAAGTCGTCACAAAAGAGAGGCCCCTAAACTTAACGCATATATCCCCCAGAAAGTGTTACTCGCTAAAGTGGTCGAACGGGCATCATTAGTCAACTGGTCGTATGGCGTCTTTACACAGAGACGACACTAAGCTAGTTGTGTGGCGTCATCAGAAGATACCACGAAACTGGACACATGACGTCACCGGAGACAGTGGCTCTAAAGTCATCTGGTGCTGGTGTTGATCTTTCGCACCGGGTGGGAGTGGGGCATCCACCCCCTCACCTCCTTGGCGGGTTTCTTCGCTTTGATGGGCGCTTCGTGCAAGTCTCCGTCACTGCGAGTCTGCACACAGGAACCCACAGTAAGGCATGTATGAAAGTCACCTGAGTATTACACACACACACACACGCACGCACGCACGCACACACACACACACACACACACACACACACACACAACACACACACGCACGCACGCACGCACGCATGCACGCACGCACGCACGCACACACGCACGCACGCACACACACACACACACACACACACACACACACACACACACACACACACACACACACACGTGACTATTAAGTCTTGAAGTATGTTATATGAGATGATAGACAGCCAGACACACAGCATGTGTTGGGATGGGATTTGACTCGTATTACGTATATTGAATAAGCCTCCTGTGCATAGAATCAATTATCATGAAAATGGTCATGTCCTGTCAACGTGCTGCTGCAGTACAATGTGTACTAAAACAACAATCCATTCTCACTCTCCATGTGCGTGTGCGTGTGCGTGTGTGTGTGTGTGTGTGTGTGTGTGTGGTGTGTGTGTGTGTGTGTGTGTGTGTGTGAGAGAGAGAGAGAGAGAGAGAGAGAGAGAGAGAGAGAGAGAGAGAACGTGTGTATGAGAGAGAGAGAGAGAGAGAGAGAGAGAGAGAAGGGGGGGGAGGGGGGAGGAAGGGGAAGACAAGAGAAAACATGCATGGAGGGGGGTATAGATAGGAAAATCAGAAAGTTGATTAACATCATCGAGTTCCTAGCAACAATTATCTAGCAGCTGACGGCATAAGATAACAAACGCTGATCAATCAAAGATAAACACCAACTGGATGTCAAGTGAACACTGTGCAAAATAATCAGTCAGTGAACTGACATTCAAAATAGGTTATCGCCATGGGATTAAGACGTCATTGGGAAACAGAAACAAAAAACAGTATTTGCTAGTCATTTCTTCTCACATTGTTTCGTTTTTGGACAACTTACGAGTAAAGGGGGGGGGGGGGGGGGGGGGGGGGGGGGGGGGGGGGGGGGGGGGGGGGGGCAGATAATCGGTTTCTGCGTCTGCATTTCATGCTGTCGCTATCTTTTGCGCGAAGATCGTTTAAATGGAATCTGTATCCTGGACTTATGATCCGTCTTAAACAAGAGGCAAATGAGTCTGGCTGAGAGGACTTAGTATTTCAAGGATTCAAGTTATTGACACAATGCTCACTGTATGGACAATGTGAATTTTGGAGCGTTTCGTTAAACTGATCGCAAGACACTGACCATAAGAAGAGTGACAGCCTTCTTCCCGGTCTAAACCAACGGCATGCAGAACTGACCCTGCAAAATTACGGGTTCCTTCCATTGCGGCTCTGTGAACCCATCCGTTTGAAGCTAGGCTATCCCGCAGTGAGAGGGGATCCAGCAAAACGTTACACTGGTTCATTTTCACTAAAAATGGATGAACTTCATGTGAGATGTCAGTTTTCATCTCTGATCTTTTCTGTTTTTTTTCCCTTTTCTTTTTGTTTTTCTTTCTTCTTTCCTTTTCTTTTTTCCTTCCTTTTTTTAACGAACAAATTCAAGAGCCATTTAACCAAAAGCCAGCTACAGGATGCAGGAAGCACTGGAACACGTCGGAAGATGGGCCTCTGACTGGGGCGTAGAAATCAATGCCACCAAGACAGTGGCCACAGTCTTCTCGCTGTCGCCACTGCGAGAAACCATCAGCCTGAAAATAAATGGAAGAGAGCTAAAACAAGAAGACAACCCAATGTACCTAGGCATCAAGCTGGACAAGCGGCTTACTTGGAATCCGCACCTCAAGAACATTGAAAACGAAGCAGTCAGGAAGCTCGCCATCATGAAGAAGCTGGCCGGTACATCCTGGGGCGCAAACAGCAGCATCCTGCAGAAGGTGTATGTGGGTACCGTCAGACCAACCCTGGAGTATGGCAGTTTCTGCATGGGCCACTGCATCCAAGACCAAAACCAGTCGCCTGAACAAAGTGCAGAATGCAGGATTGCGTCTGATCACTGGTGGGATGAAGACTACCCCAATCCAAGCCATGGAGAAGCTTACTAGTCTACATTCCCTCGAAGACAGACGCGAGGAGAAGGTTTTCATCCACAGTGAAAAGTTACTGCGTATGCCTACCCACCCCATGCACACCGAGATGCAGAACCCCACCAAAAACAGGCTAAAGAGAACAAGTTTCAACCACCTGTCTAAGAGCCTGCATCGCAGCAATGAAGACCTGCTGCCTGTTTCACCAGCCGAAATGGAGATGCTTCCAAATTTTGAGGAACCAGACAATCACCTGGAAGATGTCGCAATCATCACCGAATTTCCCTGGCATTAAAAGAATGGACCGTCAAGCCCCTCAAGTAATGAAAGCTCTAGCACAGGAGATGATCGCCAACCAATACAACCCCAGTGAGTGGACCCACGTCTTCACAGATGGATCCTCAGAAGAGCAGTCAAGAATGGAGGAGCAGGGTTCTTCATCAGACACACCAATGGAAGATTGACACACAAGGCCTTCCCTACTGGAAAGATCTCCTCCAACTACAGAGCAGAGGCAATAGCACTGCTCCACGCAGTGAGGATCTTTCTGGAACCGGCCAGCCCATCACAGAAGGTTGTCTTCTTCACAGACTGCCGATCTCTGCTGCAGGGACTTCAGAACACAAGAAATGAACAACATACGCAAGACATCAAGGCTGCCCTCTATGAACTCTCAAAAACAGTCTGTCATTACGCTTCAGTGGATTCCGTCTCATTGTGGGATCATGGGCAAACGAAAAAGCTGATGCTCTCTCCAAAGCAGGCAGCAAAATGGAGCAGTTCAGCCACCCCGTGACCTACAGGGAGGCCAAGACCATCATCCACAACCAGTTTCAGTCCCAGTGGAAGAGAAGGCTGGGGTGCAGAGAGTGGTGCTGACCCGATCCACCAGCTCCAAAGGCACCAGCAGACAATCCTCTTCAGACTGAGGACCGGCCACTGCAGACTGCTGAGCCACCTTAACCGCCTGAAGATCACCTACACTGACCAGTGTCCATGCGGCACTGGACCCCAGACCCCTGAACATGTCCTCCTGCGCTGTCCTACTCACGCAGCTCTACGACACAAAACCTGGCCGGGGGAGCGGAGTTACAGGCGCAGCTTTGGGAGCCCGTTATGACCTGGAGAAGACCGCGGGCTTCATCATGGCGGCCGGGTTACAAGTCTGACGCATCCAGCTTCAATCGAACGCAGAAGAAGAAGAAATTCAAGAGCTTCCAAGACTGACTTGGAGTCTACGCGTACTGATATGTAGAAGACATTGTTTCGGCAGACAAGAATATGACTGAAAGCCATTAAGTACCGAGACACATTCACCAGTGAAGATGGAGACACTGCTACAAAGATAGTACATTTTCTCCATCTTGAATGCTGACGATACAAAGACCGCCTTTGCTTTCCGGTTATGAGAATGGATCCATCTGTTAAAGCGAACAAGTCTGGGTATTGATTTTCAATGTGAGAACATACTGGTCTCATAAGTAGGCCTATATGAGGCGGTTGTGTGTGTGTTGTGTGTGTGTGTGTAGTGAATGATAAGAGTGTATTTCTGGGGGATGGGGGGGGGGGGGGAGACTTTAAAACCCTCGTTTGGTAAAGGGGCTACTCGCAGTTCCCGTGGTGACTCTTATAACTGCAAACAGGCGGGTGCTTATTCTTTCTTTCGTTTTTTTTTTTTTTTTTTTTTTTTTTTTTTTATACGCGAGATCTCCAGTTACAAGCCAACACCCACCATACAGTTTTTTTTTTTTTTTTTTTTTTTTTTTTTTTTATAGTCAACTTAACCCAAGCAAGCCACTGCTAACACCGTTTAGGCCGCTGTCGTCAATCTGAGAACGCAGACGAACACCGTGTCAAAGCAAGGTGAAGGTTTGCTTCGCAAAATGTACACCTGTACATAAATCATGTGGTGTCGTGTTTGTGTGTTCACAGCCAAACCCCTTTTAGTATCGATATGAAAACCTACACCTGCTCTGTCGAAGGCGTTTGTGTGTTGGCACACTATACTACAAAACACGAAGTTTTGGGTGTTTTTTTTCATTCGTAGGGTACGTGTGGAGGGGGTAGGCTGAATAACATGTAGGCTATTTGTTTAGATTTCACGGGAATGTTAAAAAGGTAACTTTTTGTTTGAGAGAGCTCTTTGGCCTCTTGTGGAAGGCTGGTCAAGTCACAGTGACATGGCAACGGCGACAGCAACTATGATCACACACACACACACACACACACACATAGCGCGCGCACGCGCGCGCACGCACACAAAATCAATTCAGTATAAGAGAGAGAGAGAGAGAGAGAGAGAGAGAGAGAGAGAGAGAGAGAGAGAGAGAGAGAGCAAATCTTCATATAAAAGTTACGGGGAATGACAAAATCAATTTGACACAACATATAAGCACATCCACAGAGGGTCCAACCGGTTATATTGAAGTCTTGAAAAATGTCTGCCTTACCTTCGTATAATAAGTTTCATTACACACAGAATAAAGCAGCAGCAGCAGCAGCAACAACAACAACAGCAACAACAACAACAAGAAACTTCTATACAACAGGCTTTCGCAATAACCAACTGTGATCTAAGCGGCTTTGACAGTAGTTTCGAGTACACAAACATGTTTTGATGTCTATGCTTCACGTAAGCCTGTAATGTAGCCAGACATTAAAACAAAACAAACAACAACGAAAAAAGCGGAGAGTGTAGAATTAAAGCAGGCCTGTTACCGTTTGAAAGGTGTGGATAAAAAGATTTATATAGGACATACAGTATGCTGGTGCTTTGACAGCCAAAAGCACTTAGCTATATGTGAAAAAAAAAGTTACACACACACACACACACACACACACACACACACACACACACACACACACACACACACACACACACAAGCCTAGAAGCTGCGCATTATAGTTGGTTCCCTCCTATCCTACATCAAACAAACTACCCTCCCATACCCCCCCCCCCCCCCCACCCCCCCACACACACACACACACATTCATACATATACAGATGAGAATTTCCCTATCTCTTTTGTTCGAAATATTTTACGTTTGGTTATTCCCACTTTGGGTCAAGGTGGTATCTATTGTGGTCAAAGTTTAGGGTGACCCCAAAGGTCAACAAGACCGCCTGGCCTTATAGTTTACATGTAGGTATACTTCTTCGAAGCAGGTCTCAACACAGCTTTGAGACGGTATTCCATTTTTTTTCCCCTTTGAAAACAACAACCGCGCTGGCTGACATACTTGTGGCTGGCTTGGGTCAAGTATACCTATGAAAAGATGGTATGGTCTCGCATAGCTATAGTGCTGATTTTATAGCGGGAGCTTTTCATCCAACAACCCGCCTGTTTAAAGCTATCACAATCACCAAGAAAAAGGACCACACACACACACACACACACACACACACACACACACACACACACAGAGAAAAAGAGAGGAAGAGAGAGAGAGAGAGAGAGAGAGAGAGAGAGAGAGAGGGGGGGGGGGGGGGGGAGAGCCTAAGACTTACATGTTATCCGCAGAAAATGACGAAACGGGTTTGATCTCTCTCTCTCTCTCTCTCTCTCTCTCTCTCTCTCTCTCTCTCTCTCTACTATCACACACACACACACACACCACTCACACACAACAACACACACACACGCATCACACCACATAATGACAACAACACACGCATACGCCTTTGACACACACATATGCACACATGCAACACACTCACACACGAAAGTACACCTGCATATGCACGTACACTTACACACTTACAGACATAGATACAGACAGAAAAACAGACACAGACAAGACACACAGACACACACAGACACACACAGACACAGACACACAGACACACACACACACACACCGAAGACACGAATTTCGCAGACTGCAATTTCAGATCTTGGGCAATTGTACAAAATAATGTTCAGCCATAATATCTTCCTGCTGAGATCGCCTCCTGGATCGACCAGGTGAAATCACCACGTGGGGCCTGATTAACAAACGCCCCCCCCCCCCCCCCCCCCCCCCCCCCCCCCGCCCAAATGCAAAACCACCAGGCCGCTGGCGAGATAAACGCCGCTTTAGCAAAACGCCCGTGCATTACTCAGCCCCATTATGTTTTGGAAAAATCCACATTGCTGCAGCCGCAGGGGGGTGGGGTGGGGGTTGGGGGCTTGGGGGGCGTGGGGGGGGGGGGGGGGTACGTAAAATACCCAAAACTGACGAAGAACATGGTGCTCACTGTCTTTAAAAGCATGGCGTCTGATGTGCCCTTCCCCCCCCCCCCCCCCCCCCCCCCCCCCCCCCACGTCGAAAATTGCGAGTGTGGCGGAATGCCAGGCACGATGCATGGATGATTCCTCCCATAAGAGATTCAACGGACCCCCCATTCGCTGACGTTGCCGGGGGTCAACATTTAAAAAAAAAAAAAATTTCAGCATACTACCTTAATCACTAATGCCTTCCAACAGACTGAAATCCTTTATTTCGTGTTTATTATTATATATATATATTATTATTAATATATATCATCATCAATCATCATCATCATTATTGTTATTATTATTATTATCATCATCATGATTATTACTATCATTGTTATTATCATTATTATCATCATACATATCATTATCATTACTCATCATCATCGTCATCATCATTCATTATTCTTCTTCTTATTATTACATGATTATTACTATTGTTATTATTATTACTATTATTACTATCATCATCATCATTACTACTACTATTATCATTATTATTACTAATATTATTATTTATTATCATCTATTTATTATTTATTTATTTACTTTGATTTTCTTTCTTACTGGGCAAACGTTTGCCAGGTAATGGCTGACGGGTTGGTTGTTTACCTCTCTCGTTTACCTCTGTTCTGTCGCTCACTTGAAAAAAAGGTGGGGGGGGGGGGGGGAAGGGGGAGAGTGGGGGGGGGGGGGGTATGATTAGGCCGGGGAAGGGGTGTTGGTAATCAGTAGCGACGATACGTTGTTCAGTGTTCCGTGCCTTCTGACGCACGATATGTTGAGTGTACCAGGTTGCCCTGCATTATTGTTCACAATGTTCAATGATGTGTAAAAACGGGCTCAGGAAGAGAATACATGCGCGTGCGCGCGTGCCACACACACACACACACAACAACCAGCGCGCGCGCGCCGCGCACGCCACACACAATCAGTTTGACATTAACCCCTCTCTCTCTCTCTCTCCCCTCTCTCTCTCTCTCTCTCTCTCCTCTCTCTCTCTCTCTCTCTCTCCTCCCTCACTTTCCTCTTCAGACTATGCTTAATCCAACACGGCCAAAGCAAGGAAATCCAAATAAACATTAGCCCGAAACAAAGCAAAACAATGGACTGTCAAACATTCACTTTGGAGTTAAACTCGATCCTAATTTCTTCCTTATAAAGATCTAATTGCTAAGGATCTTCAAGGTCATTTTTCAAAGTTTCTACGGATTTTCGAATTTACATCAGTGTATGATAACATATTCCAAATCAGTATGTAATAGCAGATAAGGGGATGTTTCTTTGTTTGTTCTGTGTGCTCTGTGCTGTCGTGTCTGCTAGGCGATTCGGTGTCGTAAGCAGCATTCCTTTGGAGTTATGTTTTCTTGTGGGAGTAAGAGTTACCCTACTTGTTTATTGTTTTTTTTTTTTTTTTTTTTAAATGCTGCACAAAATACATACATCGCCACATGACCAGACAGAGATTGCAGAATGGACAGCTAGAGTCCAGTGTGGACAACGTGCACAGCCTCAATACCCAGTCACCAGATTACAACAACAGAAACTGGAATGGTACAAATTGTGACCAGAAAAAAAAAGTGCACCGGACTTTCTAAAACAAAGACACAAAACAATAACCATCACAAAAGATGGGGGGAGGGGGGAGGGGAGGGGGGGGGGGGGGAGAAGCTGTTGACGACAGTGAAAAGATACGCATCAAAAAGACGGAGTCCAAGAAGTGACAGGAAAGACTAAACTACCAGCAGAAAACCTCTAGAAGGTCGGGTACAATCTGAAATGGAAGAAACCCCGGCACCCTAAAACGAGACGGTCGGCAGGTGTGGGTGGAGGGTAATTTGGGCGTGGTTAGCACGTACGTGCGTTTTGAAACTTCAGTCATGGGAATGGCGAGTGTACAGCGCAGTGAAAAGCTAATGCAGGAAGAAACTGCGCTTTACTGATACTGTTCGAGATGTATCGCTCTCACAACAAGCTACAGATTCAGTGAACATTTACCGACTCCACATTGGACGAAACAAAGGCTCATTTCAGAAAATGCCTGCATCACGTGATGTGGTCCGCATACATCACGTGATGTGGCCCGTGTGCACCAAGCGGTGTTGTTATGCCAGTGGGGGAAAGACAACACCAAAAACAACACGAAAAGAGCTTGCGAGTAGTCTCAATCTTAAGCGTCTGTGTGCGTGTTGTTCACGAGAAATACACGCACACACACAGAGCCCCGTGTCCTCTTCTGACCTGCCTCGGTCCCTGTCTCTCGTTGTCAATACGGATTTGAGTTGACAATGTGACCTTTTGACCTTTCCCCCCCCGGGGGCCGGAATAGCTCACTGATAGAGCGCCGGACTCGTAATCCATGGGTTGCGGGTTCGAATCTCCGCCGGGTCGTTTCGGTACAGGGGGATTTCCTCGGAGTTAACATTGGTGCTGACTCCATTCCCCATACAGTCCTTCGAATGAGACTATAAACCGAGTTCCATGTGTGAACGCACGCATAACATCTTGCACACACGTAAAATCCCATTACCAACTTTCGGAAGAGAAGGCCAGTTTGGCCGTTGGTATGGATGACATGTTACACATAGCATGCACCTTCCCCGAAGATGGAGTATGGCTGCCTTAATGGCGGGATAAAAAAAAAAAACGGTCATGCACACAAAACTCCACTCCCTTTCTTGGGTAGATGGGATTAATCCTTGCCCATGGGTTCAATACAGGTGAGTGTCGCAGAAGATCAGCCTGCGTAACGCAAGAAGAATAAGAAGAGAAAAATACTTTTTTACACCACTCATCAGGCTTACAGTTTACCTATTCTAACGACCCCATGATGCACAGAGAGAAAACAGAAAATAGCTATCATCCTAAGGCATCAACAGTCATTGATCCGCAGAAAAAAAAAATAGGAAAATAGTATCATTCATTCTTAAGTAAATGCTGTGAAAAATACACCCGTAGATCCTTAACGAGAACAGTTCTTTTTCTCAGGAAAATTCCCTTAGGGGAAAGCAGCGACAAACTGGCTTCACTATGATCGAAGTTTTCCCCGAGCATAAAGCCTGCTGTCCCCACAATAACAGCGACTTCCCAGTTTTGATGCCAGTAAACCCCCCACCCCCACCCCTACATTTCCCTTTATCGTTTGCCGTTAGCTTGTTCCAAACAACGGTTTTTCCTTCACTGATCAATGCAAGCTCACGTACATCTACCGTTACAAACGTAACGTGCCGTTGGAATGTTTTACCACCATGTAACCCAGAAACTTTGCTCAAGTGTCAAATAACTCCTGAGCAAAGTTCCACTGTCTTTTTGTCACGGCCATGTCTACCGCAGTGAATGGTCTCCAACAGTTACACACACCACACACACGCACACACACACGCACACGCACACAAGACACACACAAGACACACCACGCACGCACACACACACACACACACACACACACACACACACACACACACACACACACACACACACCTGCGTGTTCCTGACTAGCTCTGACCCTATTTTGTTGTCTGATGTCCTGTCCCAACCAAAAAACAAAAACGTAAGAAAAGTAAACAATCAATCAAAAACTGTTCCTTCCTCATGAAACATATTTCACAGCACGTAACAACAGATATAAATCATCAAACGAAAACATTTTTGAAGTCTCTCTCTCTCTCTCTCTCTCTCTCTTCTCTCTCTCTCACTCACACCACACACACACACACACAAACACACACACACACGCGCGCGCGCGCGCGCGCACGCAACACACACACACAACACACACACACACACACACACACACACACACACACACAAACTAGATAGTTAAACATATAAAAAGAACATCATCTACGCTTATGCACTCGAAGACAATTCTATAACTAAGCAAGCTTGATCGAGTTGCAATCTTTTTAACAAAATATTCTACACTTGTCATTGCTTTGTACACGCTGGCAACAACAGCAAAAATATAAAATCGGCTCCCTTGCCCCCCCCCCCCCCCCCCCCCCCCCCCCCCCCCCCCCCCCCCCCCCCCCCTCGCCTCTCCTACCACCACGTAAGTGGGAATACAGATTCCATGGTGACTCTTTCGCAAAACACGGTATTCTCATGGTAAATCCAAATCATAATAATTAGATTTCACTCACATTTCCATTAATCCTATCCTTGCAATACCCAATCTGGGATAAAGTCCAGCCATTTCTGTCAACGCGTCGTCTGTGTGAACACAGATACGTCTGATACGATATGTTCAGCAGCTTACAAGCCCACAGGAAAACCAAGTCGTGAGTGAGGCGGGGAAATATACACAGAAAATGGTAAACAAGGACAGCAACGTTTGGGGTTGAGAATGAGAGATTCTTTTGATTCAAATGCTTACCGCCTGCACGTGTTCTAGGTGAATTGGCACCGCAAGCAACATTAGCTTGGACCTACGTGCCTTTAACGCTTTCATTACGGCTTTAATAGTTACTGTCCTTGTTTATCATTAGAGGCCCAAATAACTGAACCATGTACTAAGCACAACGTGATACGACATTCAATGTGAAAGAGATTCCATACATAAGCCCACAGCAGTGTGAATACTAAAAGAGTAAAAGCACAGCGATCGAAGCAGGAGGGTGATCCCACAATCTCCACAGGGACAGCCAAGAAGTCATTTCTCTTTTCGCGAATTCTACAACTTTTACGTTCCGCACAAGGCAGCAAAAGCGACAGCTCTCTTCGCGAAAAGTTCTACACAGACTGACAACATCCCAAACAGGCAGAAAAAAAGCCACAAAGCTCTTCTCAGAAATTCTACCACGGTGGACTAATTCTACACAGCGGACTCGTGTCTACCAAGGGAAGCCAGCTGACGACCCCGCCAGAGGATGGCAAGAAGGACGACGAGGTCTACTACCTCGAAGTTTGAGTTGTCTTTCCAGGCCTTAGGGCTGGAGTCCTTGGTGCCTCGACCCTCGAAGTTGGAGTTGTCTTTCCAGGCCTTGGAGCTGGAGGAGACCTTGGTGCCTCGACCCCCGTTCCACGCAGTGCTGTTGGACAAGCGGGGAGATCCGTAGGACGCGGTGGTCGTCCCCATAGACGTACACATGGTTGAGGCTGCTTTCGGAAGCGTTGTGGTCCGTGCCGGTGGCCGCGCTCTTCGTGGTCGTGTCCCTCAGGTCGGTCGTGTCCGTCAGCCGGTTCTTTGTGACCGGTTTGTTGGCCGCGAAGTACCGACTCTGCACAGTGGCTGTCATCGGTCTGTGCGTGTCCCCTCAACAACCGTCCGGTCTCACCCATCGTCACAGCACACAGAAAGGAGAGGAGAGAAAGACCCGCTCTCACCCATCGTCACAGCACACAGAAAGGAGAGGAGAGAAGACCGCTCTCACCATCGTCACTCTCACCATCGTCACAGCACACAGAAAGGAGAGGAGAGAAAGACCCGCTCTCACCCATCGTCACAGCACACAGAAAGGAGAGGAGAGAAAGACCCGCTCTCACCCATCGTCACAGCACACAGAAAGGAGAGGAGAGAAAGACCCGCTCTCACCCATCGTCACAGCACACAGAAGGAGAGGAGAGAAAGACCGCTCTCACCCATCGCCGCATCCTGCACCCATCGTCACAGCACACAGAACAGGGAAAAGGGGAGAAAGACCCGCTCTCACCCATCGTACTCTCACCATCGTCACAACAGAAAGGAGAGGAGAGAAAGACCCGCTCTCACCCATCGCCGCTCTCACCCATCGTCACAGCACACAGAAAGGAAAGGAGAGAAAGTCTCTTCAACCTCGACCGAGAAAGTGAAGGTGTCTACACAGGCAAGCAGCACACCACGTCTTCCTGTTAACGACCTGGGAGCCTCATTTTGGGAATGCGTCAACGAACTGTACAGGAAGGCAGACCTCCAGACAACCGGTATGGCACCATTGGTGGAGAGAGAGAGAGAGAGAGAGAGAGAGAGAGAGAGAGAGAGAGAGAGAGAGAGAGAGAGAAACAATATTGTACAAAAGAAAAGAAAGAAAGAAAGAAAAATGACGTGAACTGCCGTAAACTACCGAGACTGTCGAACATCAACACGAGACTCCGTGCTGTTGAAGACGCACTGAATGTCACGCGAAGTGGTTGCTGATAAATGCAACACAACATCCGCATCACAGCTGATCCAGGTGAACAGACTGACCATTTACTGTCGTCTATGTCAAAACACAGCCTACAGAGCCAGTCAACAGGATTCTGAAAACATCGGCCGTAACATGGTCATGAATATGTTGTAAAAATGACAATGATAGTAATAATGAGATGAAACTGACAATATGAACCACGTCACATCATATCTCGAGGACGGATCACTTATGCATGTTAAGGATCGTTCAAGGCATTACACTGCTGAAGATGTCACACACGCAACAATCTCACCAAGATGAACTTCTACTGGAATTCAGAACAAGAGAAAGGGAGTGGGAGAAAGAGGAGGGGGCAGGGGAGGAGAAGGAAAAGGAGGAAGAGAAGAAGATGGAGACGAAGACAGAAGAAGGAAGAAAAAGGAGAAATAAGAAGAAGAAAAGATAAGGGAGGGGGAGAAGAACAGGAGGAGGAGGAGGAGGAGAAGGGGGTAATAAGGAGACCTTAAAAAATACAAAGAAAGTAAAATAAAATAAAATGAAATAAAATAACATTAAATGAAATGAAACAAAATGAAATAAAATGAAATGAAATGAAATAAAAGAAAGCAAAATAAAATGAAATAAAACAAAATAAAATTCAACGAAATAAAATAAACTGAAACAAAATCAGACAACCTATAAACAAAATAAACAACCCTGTCACATTCGATCATCCGCCCAAAATTCTTCCCGCGTCATCCTGCTAACAACGGACACGCCGACCAACCCACTGACCAACCGACTGACCAACCCACTGACCGACCGACCAACCTGTGTGGGCGTGGCAGTCACCGGCACGTAAAACACGCCGCCGTTCCCCACCTCCCGCTCCACCTCCCCGTCGTCCGCTGACCACAGCAACTGCAGCAGGGCCGTCCACAGCAGCCGCGTTCACAGCAGCCGAAGCCGTGGTGGTGTCTGTAGGGGTAGACCACGTTGTCGCTTCGACAGCTGGGACACACAGGGCATCGATGGTGACAGGGGCACAAACCACAGAAAGATGGCCTTTCACTGTAATTTGTTTTAGATTTTGTTTTTCTTTAATTGACATTACAATGTCATGGAGTATACTCGTGCGTGTATAGAGGTAGGTGTGTTTGTATGTGTGCGTGTATTTTTTAAAAATAATGTTATCTGTGTGTGTGTGTGTGTGTGTGTGTGTGTGTGTGTGTGTGTGTGTGTGTGTGTGTGTGTGTTTGTTTAGTTTTACGTCTTTTCACATGGCGTGTTTTTAGACGATTATGATATTTGTAAATGATATACATCAAGATGACATTGATATTATTATACAAATGAAAACATAATTAAAAATAAAGCTTAAATCAGTGAACATGAACAACATAAACAATGTTTGCTTCAAACATACTGAAATCTCATACTAATGTAGTAAATACTTTGATACATTAACCAAAAATGAATGATTTGAAGTTAGAGTCTTAAAATCATCAATTGTAGGATTATTTGGTAACTGAAAATTGGGTAAGTACTGCCGCATAGTGGGACAATTAAATAGTACATGAAATGTCAAAAGCTTTTCCCCACATATGCATTTTGCAGTATCAACATATTTACATTTTAATGAATTATATTTAAGTCTAAAACACAAACTGGAAATTTCCCTTGGAAAAACATTCAACAAAGACATGCTGTAAGAGGTGTGCCGATTTACATTATAACCCACACGAGCTTTGGTGTCTTTTTTCTAAAAGATTATAGCATTCCTTTACAGACAAAGGAATATGAACGTTTTCACAACGAATTCTTTGTACTGCACCTCCTCTAGCTACTCTGTCTGCCCATTCATTTCCATAAATACCACAATGTGATGGAACCCAAGTAAATGTTACACTGGAACCCTTTTGAATTAGAAAATGTATGAGATGATTAATTTCAATTACTAAGTCACATCTGTCGCTAGACTTCATGGATTTCAGTGTAAATAAGACAGACTTAGAGTCAACACAAAAAAGTATTGGAAATATAACCATAGGAAGATTAACAATGTATCGCAGAGCCATGAGAATGGCTACAGTTCTGCTGTGAAAATAGAATGACCTGCACCAATATGAAACGATTTTTCTTTCTTTAGTCCAGGTATATTACAAACCCAGCTCCCGCCACATTAGTGTCAGTAAGAGAACCATCGGTATATAGGCCTATCTTCAAATGGTTAGAATAATTTGAATGAACATGAGATCGAAAAGAAACAGCAAGTAGGTGAGGGTTATCACTCTTTTTTGGATCGTCATTGGAGAAGTCAAAATCTGCTCTGTTCAGTTCCCACGGAGGAATTGGAGACGTAATCGAACGCCTACCTATATCTTTAGTTTTCAGATCTAATCTACTGCGAATATCTGAAGTATAAGTGGCTATTGTTGTCAAAGATTTTATGGCCCTTGCTCTTTTTGGAAATTGAAGATCTGATCTAAGTACATTTTCATTCACGTTGACATTTTCAACAGCACTGCTTCTTATAATGTACTTAGCTGAAGACAGTTCTCGATAATTGTTCAAAGGTAGAAACACCAACCTCCCCATACGTAGCAATAGTCGGAGTGTGGACAGGAACTCCCAAAGCTAATTTATATGCCTTAGAGTCAATACTTTGTAATTTCTTCATAAGATATTTAGGAGCAGAAAAACAAACTTCTTGGCCGTAAGTCAGCTTTGATCTAACCAAAGATGTTGCAAGAAGAGTCAAGCTTTTTGTTTCTTTACCCCAATTTTGTCTGCTTATAATTTTAAGCAAATTTAAGCTTTTTTGAGCTTTTGATAGACTGTTTTCAATGTGAAATTTCCATGAAATATATTTCGATGTAAATAGACACCTAAGAATTTTGTGATGTCTTTGAATTGTAGCTCAGCTCCGTCGATAAAGAAACTAGGTAATCTTCTGGGAGGGTCACCAGCACTAAATACCATCATGTGAGTTTTTTTCAACAGATAAAGATAAACCATTCTCTGTCAAGAAAAGCACTTATCTTATCTAATTCAGAGACTGATAACAGATCTGAATTTGTTTCAGTTTTCTGTTCGAAATTATACTTCAATTTTGCATCCAACCAAATACAAATGTCATCAGCATATTGAACAATCTTAACATTTTTTGATATCTTCTTAGAAAGATCTGATATCATAATACTGAAAAGATAAGGAGCAATGATGGATCCTTGAGGAACTCCCATATGTAAATCTCTCTGGG
>CM065734.1:59398088-59415588 GCA_033310375.1 Conus canariensis
ATCGTCACAGCACACAGAAAGGAGAGGACCGCTCTCTCCCATCGTCACAGCACACAGAAAGGAAAGGAGAGAAAGACCCGCTCTCACCCATCGTCACAGCACACAGAAAGGAAAGGAGAGAAAGACCCGCTCTCACCCATCGTCACAGCACACAGAAAGGAGAGGACCGCTCTCACCCATCGTCACAGCACACAGAAAGGAAAGGAGAGAAAGACCCGCTCTCACCCATCGTCACAGCACACAGAAAGGAGAGGAGAGAAAGACCCGCTCTCACCCATCGTCACAGCACACAGAAAGGAAAGGAGAGAAAGACCCGCTCTCACCCATCGTCACAGCACACAGAAAGGAGAGGAGAGAAAGACCCGCTCTCACCCATCGTCACAGCACACAGAAAGGAGAGGAGAGAAAGTCCCGCTCTCACCCATCGTCACAGCACACAGAAAGGAAAGGAGAGAAAGTCCCGCTCTCACCCATCGTCACAGCACACAGAAAGGAGAGGAGAGAAAGACCCGCTCTCACCCATCGTCACAGCACACAGAAAGGAGAGGACCGCTCTCACCCATCGTCACAGCACACAGAAAGGAGAGGAGAGAAAGACCCGCTCTCACCCATCGTCACAGCACACAGAAAGGAGAGAAAGACCCGCTCTCACCCATCGTCACAGCACACAGAAAGGAGAGGACCGCTCTCTCCCATCGTCACAGCACACAGAAAGGAAAGGAGAGAAAGACCCGCTCTCACCCATCGTCACAGCACACAGAAAGGAGAGGAGAGAAAGACCCGCTCTCACCCATCATCACAGCACACATAAAGGAAAGGAGAGAAAGACCCGCTCTCACCCATCGTCACAGCACACAGAAAGGAGAGAAAGTCCCGCTCTCACCCATCGTCACAGCACACAGAAAGGAGAGAAAGTCCCGCTCTCACCCATCGTCACAGCACACAGAAAGGAAAGGAGAGAAAGTCCCGCTCTCACCCATCGTCACAGCACACAGAAAGGAGAGAAAGACCCGCTCTCTCCCATCGTCACAGCACACAGAAAGGAGAGAAAGACCCGCTCTCACCCATCGTCACAGCACACAGAAAGGAGAGGACTTCTCTCTCCCATCGTCACAGCACACAGAAAGGAGAGAAAGACCCGCTCTCACCCATCGTCACAGCACACAGAAAGGAGAGGACCGCTCTCTCCCATCGTCACAGCACACAGAAAGGAGAGAAAGACCCGCTCTCTCCCATCGTCACAGCACACAGAAAGGAGAGAAAGACCCGCTCTCACCCATCGTCACAGCACACAGAAAGGAGAGAAAGACCCGCTCTCACCCATCGTCACAGCACACAGAAAGGAAAGGAGAGAAAGACAGTCTCTTCGACCTCGACCGAGAAGGTGAAGGTGTCTACACAGGCAAGCAGCACACCACGTCTTCCTGTTAACGATCTGGGAGCCTCATTTTGGGAATGCGTCAACGAACTGTACAGGAAGGCAGACCTCCAGACAACCGGTATGGCACCAATGGTGGAGAGAGAGAGAGAGAGAGAGAGAGAGAGAGAGAGAGAGAGAGAGAGAGAAGAGAGAGAATAGAGTGTGAGAGAAACAATATTGTACAAAAGAAAAGAAATAAAGAAAGAAAAATGACGTGAACTGCCGTAAACTACCGAGACTGTCGAACATCAACACAGACTCCGTGCTGTTGAAGACGCACTGAATGTCAGGTGAAGTGGTTACTGATAAATGCAACACAACATCCGCATCACAGCTGATCCAGGTGAACAGACTGACCATTTACTGTCGTCTATGTCAAAACAGCCTACAGAGCCAGTCAACAGGATTCTGAAAACATCGGCCGTAACATGGTCATGAATATGTTGTAAAAATGACAATGATAGTAATAATGAGATGAAAACTGACAATATGAACCACGTCACATCATATCTCGAGGACGGATCACTTATGCATGTTAAGGATCGTTCAAGGCATTACACTGCTGAAGATGTCACACACGCAACAATCTCACCAAGATGAACTTCTACTGGAATTCAGAACAAGAGAAAGGGAGTGGGAGAAAGAGGAGGGGGCAGGGGAGGAGAAGGAAAAGGAGGAAGAGAAGAAGAAAGTGGAGGAGGAACAGAAGAAGATGAAGACGAAGACAGAAGAAGGAAGAAAAAGGAGAAATAATAAGAAGAAAAGATAAGGAAGGGGGAGAAGAGTAGGAGGAGGGGGAGGAGGAGAAGGGGGTAATAAGGAGACCTTAAAAAATACAAAGAAAGTAAAATAAAATAAAATGAAATAAAATAACATTAAATGAAATGAAACAAAATGAAATAAAATGAAATGAAATAAAATGAAATGAAATGAAATAAAAGAAAGCAAAATAAAATGAAATAAAACAAAATAAAATTCAACGAAATAAAATAAACTGAAACGAAATCAGACAACCTATAAACAAAATAAACAACCCTGTCACATTCGATCATCCGCCCAAAATTATTTCCCATCACCAACTTTCGGAAGAGTAGGCCAGTTTGGCCGTTGGTATGGATGACACATTACACATAGCATGCACCCTGCGTGAGAAATGGAAAGAATGAAGGAAGTAAGGAAAATGAGTGAACGATATTGAACGATATTGACTAGATGACACGGGAAACGACTGAATGAAGCGCCAGCTGGCAGCTCTTCAGTCGGCACTACCCAGGTAGGCAGCCCGTTGTGTAAACGAGTGTTGATTGTAAAGCGCTTAGAGCTTGGTCTCTAGCCGAGAATAGGCGCTATATAAGTATTCATTATTATTATTATTATTATTATTATTTCCGCGTCATCCTGCTAACAACGGACACGCCGACCAACCCACTGACCAACCGACTGACCAACCCACTGACCGACCGACCAACCTGTGTGGGCGTGGCAGTCACCGGCACGTAAAACACGCCGCCGTTCCCCACCTCCCGCTCCACCTCCCGCTCCACCTCCCCCGTCGTCCGCTGACCACAGCAACTGCAGCAGGGCCGTCCACAGCAGCCGCGTTCACAGCAGCCGAAGCCGTGGTGGTGTCTGTAGGGGTAGACCACGTTGTCGCTTCGACAGCTGGGACACACAGGGCATCGCTGGTGACATGGGCACAAACCACAGACAGATGGCCTTTCACGGTAATTTGTTTTAGATTTTGTTTTTCTTTAATTAATATTACAATGTCATGGAGTATACTCGTGCATGTATAGAGGTAGGCGTGTTTGTATGTGTGCGTGTTTTTTTTTTTTTTTAATGTTATCTGTGTGTGTGTGTGTGTGTGTGTGTGTGTGTGTGTGTGTGTGTGTGTTGTACCTTCTTTTTTTTTCCCCTTTCCGTGTAAAATCACCAATTATGGTGAAAACACGCTTAAGCAGAAGAAACATTATAATTCATTCATTACAGAAAGTTAATAGGATTCATTTCTGTTCGGTTCAAAGTATTTCACGTTGTGTTCAGTCAAGCGGATCAAATCTTTTTTGTCGTCATGTTGTGAAAGAAAATCTTACATGAGGCTGGGAACAGTAAACAGTAAATAACAAATAGGGTAACTCTATGGCAGGGAACAGTAAACAGTAAAATAACAAACAAATAGGGTAACTCTATGGAAGGGGCAGGGAACAGTAAACAGCAATGAACAAACAAGTAGGGTCACCCTTTGCTCCCATGATGAAAGAAATAGGCTTCACGCCTATCACTCCGAACGAATGCTACCTACGACACCAAATCGGCGAGCACAAATGACATCACAGAGCACACGTCTGCTTGTTTGTTCTGTGTGCTCTGTGTTGCCATATCTGCTAGGATGTCTGGTGTCCTGAGCAGCATTCGTCAGGAGTGATGGGCGTGAGTATATTTCATCATGAGAGCAAGAGCTACCGTACTTTGTTGTTTCATGTTGTGGTCATTCCAGCTGACCACACGAACCAAACCAGGGCTAAAAGAATCCAGTTAAACTGGGGAGACAAGACTGCACATGTATCATAAATATTAAGGTAACAAAGCAAGTCTTCATTCAACTGTCGAAAGACAAGCTTGAAATATTCTTTGCCCTTTAAGTTTGGCCAGTGGCCAAGCAGATTCTGCGGAGGAAGAGGGGCTGGATTGGACACACTCTCAGGAAGCCAACATCCAGCACCACACGCCAAGCCCTGACATGGAATCCGCAGGGGAAAAGGAAGAGAGGCCGACCTCGCAGCAGCTGGAGGCGAGACACTGAGGCAGAGATAAAGAGGCAGGGGACCAACTGGACAGGCATTCAGCGAGCAGCCCAGAACCGAGTGCGATGGCGGAGTGTTGTCGATGGCCTATGCTCACCCTTGAGCTATGGGCCTAAGTAAGTTTTAAGTTTGTATACTGGTCTCTGTTAAAAACTTGAAAATTGCATCTAAAGAAATATCTCGGATGAAATTCTTTGAGGAGTACGATGTGTATGTAATGCCTGGGTCTCGTACAGCGCAACCCCCAGCATTCTATAAGAAGGTGGTAAACGCAGAGTGATCATCACACATGTCAGTCATGCCGTGTCATGGATGAAAGTTGGCGGCGATTTCCTGAAGTCACTGTCAATTCTATCAGTATATTTCAAGAAAGGATTCAAAGTCAACGTAAATTTTCAGCTATGTTACAGCCACTCAAACTGAGAAAAGTTTTAGTTCCATTATAGTCGCTCGAATTTAACGTTCGCTTTAGTTCCGTTATAACCATTCAAATTCAGAATACGTTTTAGTCCCATTATAGCCACTCGAATTCAGAATATACGTTATAGTTCCAAACTAACTCAAATGCAGAATACATTTCAGTTCCATTACAGCCGCTCACATTCAGAATATGTTTTAGTTCCAGTATAAGCACTCCAAATTAAAGTTTTTTGTTTTGTTTTTCAGTACAATTACAGACACTCAAATTCAGAATACATTGCAGTTTTATTGTAGCTTAGTCAACACCTGGTCCCTTTCAGAGTTAAATAAGAAACATTAGGGAAAAAAAAATCATTTTTGTGACGAAAATGCTCACAGTATGGAGTCAAATCTCTACTATTCCAACCAAATGACATCACTATTTTGAGTGCACAGGGAAAAACTAATGGATGGAATAGAAAGATGTCCTCTTTTAACCGATGACTCTTACATAAATTCTTCATTTTCTTTCTTTTTTTTTACCTCTAACTCTTACAGACATCTTTCGTATTCATGTTTCTGTTTATACCACCAATCCTTAAAGATATCTATTATCTTGTTCTATTTTCATCTCCAGCCCCTGAACACATTTCGTCATGTTGTGCCTGTTTTTACCTCTAACCCTTAAATAGATCTTTTATCTTGTTTATATTGAACTTTTGTAGCCGGTTTTCTCAAGGGAAACAAAGATCATTTAGAAACTAGACTATTTAAACTTCGTCTTTGTTGTTCATCGTTGTCTCCTTTGTTCATGACTATTGATATCTATGTCGATCACATCATTCGCCGAACTTTTCAAGCTTAATTACGGTTTGCCCCAAGAGCCGTCAAAATTCACTTGTTGTATATGCGAGACTTCATAGCAATACACAGGAATTTCAAAATTGAACTTCTTCACACAAATTAACCTAGGGGGTGCACATCAGTCGTTCTGCATAAAAGACTTGAAGATTCACGTATTTCACGACATGCCTGAAAACGTGAAGGACATGTTCCACAACCTGACGATGTGATACTGAAACCAGTCTTGATATAAAAAAAAAAGAACAACAACAACAAAAACCCTGATGTCCGATCAAGCTGCAAATAAAGCATTGAAAATAAAGCATTGAAAATAAAGCATTGAAAATAAAGCATGCAAATAACATTGAAAATAAAGCATTGCAAATAAAGCATTGAAAATAAAGCATGCAAATAAAGCATTGAAAATAAAGCATTAGCAAAATAAAGCATGAAAATAAAGCATTGAAAATAAAGCATTGAAAATAAAGCACTGAAAATAAAGCATTGAAAATAAAGCATTGAAATAAAGCATTGAAAATAAAGCATTGCAAAATAAAGCATTGAAAATAAAGCACTGAAAATAAAGCATTGAAAATAAAGCACTGAAAATAAAGCATTGAAAATAAAGCATTGAAATAAAGCATTGAAAATAAAGCATTGAAAATAAAGCACTGAAAATAAAGCATTGAAAATAAAGCATTGCAAATAAAGCATTGAAATCTACGTGTTCGTTTCTGTGTCTCCTGAGCAAGTTTTGTTGATCTGTTTCCCGGCTATGATCCTCTCTATATGTTTTCTGAATAAGTTTCCTACCCATCTGTTTCCCGGGCTATGATCCTCTCTATATGTTTTCTGAATAAGTTTCCTACCCATCTGTTTCCCGGGCTATGATCCTCTCTATATGTTTTCTGAATAAGTTTCCTACCCATCTGTTTCCCGGGCTACGATCCTCTCTATATGTTTTCTGAATAAGTTTCCTACCCATCTGTTTCCCGGGCTATGATCCTCTCTATATGTTTTCTGAATAAGTTTCCTACCCATCTGTTTTCTGAGCAATGTTTGCCTCCATATGTTTCCTAAACAAAGTGCGATTCCTTCTTTTTAAGCAATGTTTGCTTCGGTATTTTTTTTCTAAACAGTGTTCGTTTCCATGCATTTTCTAAGCATTGTTAGTGTCAACAGTTTTCTGAGTCAAGTTCGTCACATTTTCAAAGTAATTTTTGTTTCCGTATGTTTTCTGGTCAATGCTCGATTCTGTATGGTTCCAGAACAATGTCGCTGGCCTTATGTTTAGTGAGCCATGTTTCAGGCTGAGCGAAGTTCGTTTCCATGTGTCTTCTAAGCAATATTCGTTCCTCATTGTATCTCTGAGCAACATTGTTTCACACCACCCCCCCCCCCCCCCCCCCAGCAACATTTGTTTTCATATGCTTTCGAAGCAACGTTCGTTTCTGTATGTTTTATAACCAGCGATTCATTTCTACGTAACTGTCTCCTGAGTAACGTTTGCTTCTCTACGGTGTCTTCTTCGTCGTTCACTTCGTCGGGGACAGCGGTGGCTTGGATGACGGCAACATTCTATCGGACCTCCTCAGGTACCCCGATCAAGCCTATGATCACAGGTTCTAGGGACAGGGGACAACGTTGCTGACGGTGTTCACCGTCGCTGGGAAGGTTGGGAAGGTTGGAAAGATCTTCAGGGCGGGGCAGCCGTCATCGATGTGGACCTTTGTGAACATTAGAGATTCGTGTCTGCGGTGCCCTGGTCTTCAGCCCACAATGGTCGTCATCTTCGGAGAGAAGCCGACAGTCATTTTGCTGTTGTGGTTGGGATGTGGTTGAAGCCATCTTTTTCTCTTGTTCCTTCACTGGCGAACGGGCCTCTTCAAGGTGGACGTCCGGTTCTTCTTGCTTTTAGAGAGAGAGAGAGAGAGGGAGAGAGAGAGAGACAGACAGACAGACAGACAGACAGAGACGGAGAGAGACAGACAGAGACATACAATCAGACAGAGACAAACAAACAGACAGAGACCGACTAACAAAGAGAGAGAGAGAGAGAGAGAGAGAGAGAGAGAGAGAGAGAGAGAGAGAGAGAGAGAGATGGACGGACGGACGGACGGACGGACGGATGGACAAACAGACAGACAGACACAGCGAGCGGACGAGTTAGAGGGAGGGAGGGAGAGAATGAGGGGGGAGGGAGGGAGGGAGAGAGAGAATGAAACAGAGAGAGAGAGAGAGAGAGAGAGGGACAGACAGACGGACAGACAGACAGGCCGATGCTGACCAGAAGTAGCAGATCAGACACAGGAAGCAGGCCAGCACGAGCAGCGCAAACAGCACTCCCACCAGCAGCAGCCACCACTCCGCTGAAACAGTCAAGGACATGGTCAGACTATCAGGAGCTTCGTCCAGCAGAAACAGCTGACCACATGGGAAAAGAAGGACTTTTGTCGTCAGCTTGAAAAATGTCTCGGGAAAGGTCTGTCCCTGACAACAACTAGACAGTGGCGTCAAAAGCGGGGGAGGGGGGGGGGGGGGAAGAGGGGGAGGAAACACCACCATCCCCCTTCCCCCTATGGAATATTGGGAAAGGGGGTGTGTGTGAAAAGGGGGGCACAAACTACCCTCTTCAAAGCTTACCTTATTCAAAACAAAACAAAACAAAAAAAAGAACAATGGAAAACATGGTATGGTTGGTACCCCCCCCCTCCCCCCCCCCCTCCTGTGGCATCTGGACGATGACCAAACACCCCCTGTTCAGAGGGCACGTAAGACCTCATGGCGAAAGCTTGGCCGTGTCTGAGTTGTACTGTCTTCACCTGTCAGCCGAACAGCAACGTGTGTGGCTGCGGGATGCATGCAGCAGTTGCTTGATGGTGGCGTTTTTTTTTTGTTTTGTTTTTTGTTTGTTTGTTTTCTTTTGCTTTTTTTTTTTTTTTTTTTTTACCGGTGGGCTCTGCAGTCATGACATATGGGCTGGTACACACATTGGAATGCTCTCGTGGAGGTTCTGTCGTGTCTCATCAAGTGGCCTGACACATCTGCCGGGGAATAATTATGTTCCTTGACATCTTAAAGGAATGTCCCGTGCGTGAACAGAGCGCAAGTTTCCAAGGGTGGTCCAGGTTTGCTCCCAGCTGGGGTTTTTTACGGCAGTTGAGGACAGAACTTCTCTGGGTCTCAGCCGCACCTTCGGGTGTATCTTTTTCTTTCTTATATTTAGAAAACAAGAGCGCCCCCCCCCCCCCCCCACCCACCTGCTTTTATGAAAATTTGGAAGGTAAATCCTAACTACCCGCCTCTCCCGCCCGTGTTTATGCAAATTTGAAAGATAGCACCCCTCCCCCTCCCCCCCCCCCCCCCCCCCCCAAATGCATCCGTCCGGTCTAATTAGCAATAACGATACAACTACTTTGAAGAAAGGAAGTTTTAAATATGGCAGGGAACGGTAAACAGTAGAAAACAAACAAGTAGCATTACTCTTGCTTCCACGATCAAATGAATACACGACCATAACTCCAACGCGAATGCTGCCCACAAACACTGAATCGCGTCTGACAACACAGAGTACACAGAGGATGTATTCTAGTTTGTTCTGTGTGCTCTGTGTTGTCATAATTATCTGCTAGATGATTCGGTGTCGTAAGCAGCATTCGTTTTGGAGTTATGGGCGTGTGTTTATTTCATCATGGGAGCAAGAGTTACCCTACTTGTTTGTTATTCAATCTCAAGAAGACAACATCAACGTATGTCCAGAGAACAAGCGTCACTTCTCCCTCTTTCGTGTAATTCCTATAAAAAAAATAAATAAATAAAAAAAAAGAAAAAAAAGGAAAGAAAAGGAAGGTCTTCTGTGATGGCAAAATGTTTCGCAACAGCCTTCATTCCCAAATGAAGGCGCACGCGTGCGCACGCGCAAGCGCAAGCGCAAACACACACACACACACACACACACACACACACACACACACACACACACACACACACACACACACACACACACTGACTGACTGAAACCAATTTATTGTCATATTAACTAAAGGTCGTACTGACAACCACACACACACACACACACACACACACACACACACACACACACACACACACACACACACTAGCGCGTGTGCACCTGCGCGCCACGTCGGGCGGTGCTCGGAGTGCCCCCTATCAGCCAAGGAGGCCGGAGTGTGTCAGCGGCAATCCCCTGTCCTCTTTGTCTGGAACCAAAGTCCCCAGCTAAGCTTCTTGTCTTCGAAACAGCTTTTTTCCCCTCTCCTGGGTTTGTGGGTCTGCGAGGTGTGTGTGTGTGTGTGTGTGTGTGTGTGTGTGTGTGTGTGTGTGTGTGTGTGTGTGTGTGTGTGTGTGTTTCGCCTGCACCTTCACCTGGGAATCAAGAGTGCTGCAACCCATTTTGACATCCTTCCCTGGCTTTGTAATGGCCATATTTTCCCTCCAAAGTGACTCAGTAGCAGCGCATCGTCTCCCCTAGTGGGGAACCTCTGGAAGATTGGATGTGAACTGCTGGTGCTGGCTGCTGCCACAGGACGAATCCTGGATTTGGCAGAGTGTAAGGAAGAGGCGGAATGACCGGTGTTGAAATGATGAAACTGAGATGGGACAGCAAGGGAGGAAAGGGTCTGAGCGGGATTCAAACTCTGAATATCTGACTACGAATTCAGTGCTCCACCGGTGATACAATCAAGCACCCAAATAGTCTGCATGCACGCTCAGAATTAGAAAGTGCGTCATAATACGACTCACGAGAGGGCCCGAAATCAAATGGTTACAGCCTTCGGTCGCCGAACTGACGGTCTTGAGTTCAAGTGTGCCGTGGGGTCGGATGTTCACAGCTGTGAAAACCTTCTCTGCCCACGTACCCAGCAACTGGCGACCTAATTCAGTTCCGGGAAGGTTGAGAGGCAGAAACGTAGGAGTGGACCTCGCCTAGCTCATGTCTAGGCTCCATCTCTTCGGCCGCCTGAACATACTCTGACCTGAATCAGGCACTCATCAAAAAAAAAAAAAAAAAAAAAAAAGGGGGGGGGGGGGGGGGGGGGGTGAGCAGACAGGGGGTTCAAGCGGTAAATATCCAATTCCACCCAAGTGGTCGAACTCACGATTATGTTTCGCAGCCGAAAGCCCTTGACTATAGACCACTGGCTTCTCTTGTGAGTCGAATATAACTAATCTAACACTACTGGCTTTACATCAGATAGGCTGGTAATTGGATGTATCAAAGAAAGAGAACTGGATCTCCAACAACTTTATTTCCGAATGTTATATCGCTACACATAAATCATGACAGCGGTCTGTAGTCAGATGATGAGAGCATTCATTGTGGAACTGACCATCATGAGTTCCATGCCTGAGCAGCACGTTGGATTAATGCTCAGGTCGAGCATCTGCTAAGTCTGGTGCATTAGACTCTCCTCTAAACTCTCTCTGTTTAGTTATTGACTTACTGGGTATCTAACTGTAAACCTAGCGCTCTGTGGGATCATGGCTAAGCAAGTGTAATGTAGCGTGTACGGACCAATCCGCACGCAGTGACGCCTCCTGGATGAACAATGACACTGAACTGAAAATCTGGACGTATACGCATATAGGTTCCTGGTTTATCAGTGATGAGAGAACCGAACCTCTCACAGGCGGACTTCCCCGACAGCCATTAGGCCATGAGACAAGGTAAGGGTAAGGGTAAGGTAAAGATAAGGTAAGGTAAGGTAATGTTGCTTATAGCCCAGCCTACGTCAAAGGGCAGACGGATGACAAAACTATTTAAAATCCGCCCAAACCTGAAAGAGTTTTTACCATGTTCCAGAGGCGGCCGTAAAGACGAAACAGTCTTGTGCCGCTTGCATACAGGCCACTCGTTTTATACCCATTCTTATCTTTTAAAAGGTGAAGAAGCTCCGTGGTGCATTTCATGTCATGTACCACTCACAGTGAAACATATTCTTTTAGATTGTTGGGACTCGCACGATGTGAGACATAAACACTTTACAGCAGACTCTATGAAAACCCTGTTCAGAGATGTCCCACCTGATGTGATCTTTGAGTTTCTGAAAGAGATTGACATTTTTCATCTGACCTAAGATTTTACGGAAGAAAAGATTTTATCGAAGTTTCTGGTGTGTTTTTAGAAGGTGTATTTTAAAGACATGAGTGAAAGGCCTTCTTTTTATGACTTGTGAGTCGATGTTAACGTGGCGACAGCCCTGATATGACCCTTTGCGGTCGGCTGGGCTATAAGCAACATTACCTATTACCTATCAGGGCTGTCACCGCGTGGAAGTCAACTCATAGGAAGTCATGAGGCAACAACTTTCGAAACGACTCACGGAAGGTGTCGACGTTCACTTCGTCGTACTGTCTGATGACGCTGCAGGTAGGGGGAGTGTCCCACGTGCCGCCGACGCAGTTGATGCGCTTGTTGCCCGACATGCTGAAGCCGGACAGGCACTGGTACTCCACCGTGTTGCTGTCGTTGTAGTAGATCTGCCCGTTCAGGACAGTCGGGTAGGTGCCCGGGCACGTCATGGTGAGGGGAGGACCAAGTCGGCACGATCACCCCAGCAGGTGGCTGTGGATCACCCCAACAGGTGGCTGTGGATCACCCTAACAGGTGGCTGTGGATCACCCCAACAGGTGGCTGCGGATCACCCCAACAGGTGGTGGCTGTGGATCACCCCAACAGGTGGCTGTGGATCACCCCAACAGGTGGCTGCGGATCACCCCAACAAGTGGTGGCTGTGGATCACCCCAACAGGCGGCTGCGGATCACCCCAACAGGTGGCTGTGGATCACCCCAACAGGCGGCTGTGGATCACCCCAACAGGCGGCTGTGGATCACCCCAACAGGCGGCTGTGGATCACCCCAACAGGTGGCTGTGGATCACCCCAACAGGTGGCTGTGGATCACCCCAACAGGTGGTGGCTGTGGATCAGCCCAACAGGTGGCTGTGGATCAGCCCAACAGGTGGCTGTGGATCACCCCAACAGGTGGTGGCTGTGGATCACCCCAACAGGTGGCTGTGGATCACCCCAACAGGTGGTGGCTGTGGATCACCCCAACAGGTGGTGGCTGTGGATCACCCCAACAGGTGGCTGTGGATCACCCCAACAGGTGGTGGCTGTGGATCACCCCAACAGGCGGCTGTGGATCACCCCAACAGGCGGCTGTGGATCACCCCAACAGGTGGTGGCTGTGGATCACCCCAACAGAGGGGGCTGCTGTGCTGTGGTGTTGGGTGTTCTGATTCCTGTCGTCAGACGTGAAATGATAGTTACAACAAATCTGTAATATCTCTGTGTGTGTGTGTGTGTGTGTGTGTGTGTGTGTGTGTGTGTGTGTGTGTGTGTGTGTGAGAGAGAGAGAGAGAGAGAGTGAGAGAGAGACAGAGACAGACAGACAGACAGACAGACAGAGACAGAGCGTGTGTCTGTGTTGTAATTCAATGACCATAATGACTGAAAATTCGAACCAGCTATTCAACCCCTGGACTTGAAAAGTATCGGATGTTAAATTCATTTTTCGCCCTTTAGTCCCCTTCCCACCTTCTCTGTCTCTGTGTCTGTCTGTCTGTCTCTCTGCTCTACATATCCTCTTGGGAGGGGGGGGGGGACGAGTAGTTGAAGAGGTGAGGGAAGGGAGGGAGTAGCAAGTGTGGGAAAAGAAAATTCTATTTTCATCAAGACACTGGCTTCGTCCGCTCTCTCTCTCTCTCTGTCCCTGTCTCTGTATGTGTATGTGTGTGTGTGTCTCTCTCTTTCTCTCTCCCTCTGTCTGTCTGTCTCTCTGTCTGGAATATGGGGGTGAGGGGTGGGGGGGGGGGGTGGAGATAAAAAAAAGAGGGCGTCGTTACGGTGTACTTAGGAAAACCTTTACTCAGTCTACGGCAACCCTTGAAGTCTATCTTTTGAAATGAACCAGTTTATCACGCCTGTGTCCACTGGACTTGCTGTATCGTGGGTGGAATCCTTCGTAGACCCGGTCTGGGGTGTCATAGGCCACCTCGTTAATGAGGTGATAGTCCGCCGATAAATCTGTGGTAGTCTCACCACCACCACGAGGAGACGATCACAACTCAGTGCTCTCCCTTGATCTGCCAATGCGGGGTGTGATATGAAAATGGGAGGGAATTGCCGTAATAATGAAATTATAAGTAGCAGCCCTGTGTGTGTGTGTGTGTGTGTGTGGTGTGTGTGTGTGTGTGTGTGTGTGTGTGTTGTGTGTGAGAGAGAGAGAGAGAGAGAGAGAGAGAGAGAGAGAGAGAGAGAGACTCAACTCAACTCAACTCAACTCAACTCAAATACTTTAATTGCAAAGGCCACCGACCTATCTGCAATGAGGTCAAGAACAAAAGCAGAACACACACGCGCTCGGCGCATATACTGAAAATTATGAAAGAAATACAGAGGGTCAGTAAGTAACTGAATAATTCTAATCTCCATGCAGAGAAAACAAGAAGGTTACCAAACTCTCTCTCTCTCTCTCTCTCTCTCTCTCTCTCTCTCTCTCTCTCTCTCTCTGTCTGTCTGTCTGTCTGTCTGTCTGTCTGTCTGTCTGTCTTTCTCTCTCTCTCTCTCTCTCTCTCTCTCTCTCTCTCTCTCTCTCTCAGAGAAACGCTTTCACCCCACTCACTCGCATAAAAGATCGCACGAGAAAGCAGCAGACAAAAGATAAAAGACTGGTCGCCGTTGTAGCTCTGGTGCGAATCCTTCGAGTTATAAACGACTTCCTCTGTGTTTGCGATGCTGTAAATCGGAATGTCAAAGACCTCGAGTGTCGTGTCAGGATTACAGATTGGAGTCAGGCATTGTTCTCGGCGTTGGAGGGTCAGCGTGATGAGCGGGGGTCAAGTCCGATTAAACTCAGGTCCATTTAGACTAGAGCACGTCCCCTCAACCTCATCCACATCGCCCCTCTCTTTCGTTGGCTGGCAACGTCAGCGCTGACATGGCGAATGTTTCACTGTGGAAAACTCTCCCCCCCCCACCCCCCCCCCCCCACCACCACCACCCCCCGTCCTCCACAATGCCGTCTCTCCTCTCTCTCTCTCTCTCTCCTTCTCTGTCTCTCTCTCTCTCTGTCTCCGTCTCTCTCCTTTTTCTTCTCCATCCGCACCTCCTATCATTTAGTTCTCTCTCTCTCTCTCTCTCCTCTCTCCTCTCTCTCTCTCTCTCTCTCTCTCTCTCTCTGTCTCCGTCTCTCTCCTTTTCCTTCTCCACCCGCACCTCCTATCATTTAGTTCTCTCTCTCTCTCTCTCTCTCTCTCTCTCTCTCTCTCTCTCTCTCTCTCTCTCTCTCTCTCTCTCTCGCTTAGTGCCTCCACCCCTTCTCTTACTCCTTCTCATTCGGTTTCTCCATCTCTCCTGCCCACCCATACTCTCTCATTCAAATCTCCACTGTCTCTCTCCCTTCCTTCCACCCACCGTCGAACTCAGTCGCCCCATCTCTCCCCACCCTTACTTTCTTTCTGTCGCTAAAATCCGCTGTCTTTCATTAAGATCTCCCCTATCTGTCTCTCATAAAGATTCTCCCACTCTTCCTCTCTCTCAATTGCCTAGTCTCTCTCTCTCTCTCTCTATCTCTCTCTCTCTCTCTCTCTCTCTCTCTCTCTCTCTCTCTCTCTCTCTCTCTCCCCAACTCCTACACACAATCTCTCATTCATTTCACCAATCCTCTCTCTGTCTCTGTCTCTGTCTGTCTGTCTGTCTGTCTGTCTGTCTGTCTGTCTCTCTCTCTCTCTCTCTCTCTCTCTCTCTCTCTCATTCGATTTTTTTTTCTTACTCGATTATCCTATCTCAATCCCCACTGCACTACACATACACACTTCTCACGACTCCCCTCCCCCCCCCTTCCGCCCTCCTTTCTCTCTCCCTCTTTCCTATCCACCATCTCTCTCTCTCTCTTTCTCCTCCCCCTACCTACCATTCTCTCTTCCCCACCCTCCTCTGACCTCTCTCTCTCTCTCTGTAGTTTTGTTTGTTTGTTTGTAAGTTTCCTTCTGTTTTACCATCCCCCATCTCATTAGTACTTTTATGAATAGTTTGCTTATCATTGTAGAATTAGATTACCATGTTGCTATGTTGAATTGTCAATATGAATGATATGTGTTGAAATAATGTATGCATGACAAGGACAGATTGTAAGACTAGGCTTTGGCCTAAAATCTTCATCCTTGTGTATTAAAGATCAATCAATCAATCTCTCTCTCTCTCTCTCTCTCTCTCTCTCTCTCTCTCTCTCTCTCTCTCTCTCTCTCTCTCTCTTCATCCATTCCTGCCCTGCCCCCCCCCCCCCCCACCTCCCACCTTTCCGGATAAAAAAAAACAGGGTTCATACAGACTTGGAGAAACAAAATTCCCAACCTTTTCCCAACCTTTCCCAACCCCAGCACCGGTTTTCCCAACCATGTTACACGACAGGAGATACGAAGAACAAAAAGCTAGAATGCGCGCATATGTCAATCAACGGCGATCTTCTTGGCAAGAACAGTAACTCTTGACAACAAATGGCTACACTCCATAAGTAGAGCAAACTGTCAATTACGATGTTGACGAATTTCGGACAATTAGAATTTATTTGTTTGTGCCTTTGTTGTTTGGTTTTCTATCTCTTTGGTTTTGAAGATGCTTGTTTGAGTTTTTGAAGATGCTTGTTCAATGTTCCCAAACCTTCCCAACCCACAGACACCAAATGCCATTTTTCCCAAACTTTCACAACTTGGAAAAGGACCATCCCAAACCTTCCCAACTATTCCCCACCTTACCTGTCGGAACCCTGAAAAATAAACGTCTTTTCGGATAACCCACCACGGCTATAAACGTCTCATAGAAAGTAGCAACCAAACAATAAAATGAATCCCTGAAGAGGTTCAGGTGCGACTCCTCCAGTTATTAACCGCTCTTCTGGCCCTGCCGACGGAGTAAATCACATGATCGGGATTCGCGAAAGATCGGTTGTCGACAGGATTCGGGGCTAGTTCGAAACACATCGATCAGAGAAATGGTGGATCAAGGGAGATAAGATCAAGGTCTAATGGGACCACAACTCTACCACCCTATGCTCCCCCTCTCCCCCTTCTCTCTCTCTCTCTCTCTCTCTCTCTTTTGTGTGTGTGTGTATGTGTGTGTGTGTGTGTGTGCGTGCGTGCGTGCGTGCGTGCGTGCGTGCGTGCGTGCGTGCGTGTGTGTGTGTGGTGTGTGTGTGTGTGTGTGTGTGTGTGTTGTGTGTGTGTGTGTGTGTGTGGTTGTGTGTGTGTGTGTGTGTGTGTGTGTGTGGTGTGTGTGTGTGTGTGTGTGTGCGGGTGTCCACCGTCCCTACTTCCACCTCTCTCACGTTGGCCAGAAACGTCCCAACAATGCCTCACACAGACAGATAGAATGGTCCTCAGCTTTGATCACACTTGTCTCCCCCCCCCCCCCCCCCCCTCCATTAACCCCTCCTCACCTCAATATTTCCCATCCTCACTTCTACTGTCCTACGGTGTCTTTGAAGATTCGTTCAGAAAGTGGTTCTGTTCTTTCGTTCCTTTGTTTTTTCCCCTTTTTTTCTCCTCTGTCCTTTGTTTTTTCCCCTTTTTTTTCTCCTCTGTCTTCTCCCTCTTTCATTCTTTTTTTCTTCTTGTCTCTCCTTTTTTTTTCCCACACTTTTTTCCACACTTTTTTTTTTCGCACGTTTTTTTTTTTCTTTGCAACCTTTTCTTCCTTCTTTTCTTTCTCTCCCCCCCCCTCCCCCCCCCCCTCACTTTGTTTATCTTTTTTCCTTTCTCTCATTTTTTTTGTTTCCTTTGCCTTTCTTTCTTACTTTCTGTCAAGCCTTCTTTTCTTTTCTTCATTTTTTTTCTTTCTTTCCTTCATTTCTTTCTTGTTTCTGTTCATTTTTTTTTCCTTTCGTGTTTTCTTTCCCATCCCTTTCTTTCTTTCTGTATTTTTCTTTTCTTTCCATGAAAATCTGTTTCCCTTTATTCCTTTCTTTCAATCCGTCTGTCCTCCGTCTCCCCCCCCCCCCCATTCCTTTTTATTT
>CM065734.1:59423088-59430588 GCA_033310375.1 Conus canariensis
GCTCACGATTACGTGAGAACAAGACGCCTTAAGAAGCGACACGATGACTTTATTACAGAGAGGGAGGAGGAGAGAGAGAGAGAGAGAGAGAGAAGCAGAGAGAGAGAGACAGAGACAGAGAGAGGGGGGGGGGGCTGGGTTTGCGGGGGAGGGGAGGAAGGGAAGGTAATCTTTCCGTTACTGGTGATGAAAAGAGAAGACAACTTCGCTGTCCCCACAATACAAACACATGGACGTATTGAACGGTGGGCGGTCTTTCCTTTACTGGTGGCGAAAGGAAAAGACAACTCCGCTGTCCCCCACAATACTAACACACAAGGACCGAGTCAAAAGGCGGGTGGTCTTTCCTTTACTGGTGGCGAAAGGAAAAGACAACTCCGCTGTCCCCACAATACTAACACACAAGGACCGAGTCAAAAGGTGGGCGGTCTTTCCTTTACTGGTGGCGAAAGGAAAAGACAACTCTGCTGTCCCCACAATACTAACACACAAGGACCGAGTCAAAAGGCGGGTGGTCTTTCCTTTACTGGTGGCGAAAGGAAAAGACAACCCCGCTGTCCCCACAATACTAACACACAAGGACCGAGTCAAAAGGGGGCGGTCTTCCTTTACTGGGGCGAAAGGAGAAAACACTTCGCGTGCCCACAACGCAAAGACAATTTCATCAAAATTCTTTTTTTAATTAGGTGGGATTCAGATACGGCTAGGGTTAGATCAGTTAGTTCTGGTTAGGATAGCGTAGGCATTCATCGAATGGACACTTCGTTTTCTTATCTTATTCGAACGCGCCGGTCAGAAGCCAGAGCATGGCGATTTCTCACTGCAGATGTTGGCTGTGTCTAGTGGAGAACAGTTGGCAAGTTCTGAACATGCGTCTTCTTTCTTTGAGAACTCAGCCTTGAACCGCCTTCATTTCTTTGAGAACAAGCCTGACAGCACGGCGTCATTCTTTGAACATCCTTGCACACGCTTCATTTCCTTTGGAGAAACAGTTCAGAAAGCAAGCCTTGACACATGCCTTCATTTCCTTTGAGAACAAGCCTTGACACACGCCTTCATTTCCTTTGAGAACAAGCCTTGACACACGCCTTCATTTCCTTTGAGAACAAGCCTTGACACACGCCTTCATTTCCTTTGAGAACAGTCAGAAAGCAAGCCTTGACACATGCCTTCATTTCCTTTGAGAACAGTCAGAAAGCAAGCCTTGACACATGCCTTTATTTCCTCTGAGAACAAGCCTTGACACATGCCTTCATTTCCTTTGAGAACAAGCCATGACACACGCCTTCATTTCCTTTGAGAACAAGCCTTGACACATGCCTTTATTTCCTTTGAGAACAGTCAGAAAGCAAGCCTTGACACACTCCTTCATTTCCTTTGAGAACAGTCAGAGGAAGCGGATCTCTTGTGGCAAGGAACACAGAATGGGTATCAACCTCCACACCCCCTTCAGCACCCTTCCAGTGCCCCTACTGTCCACGAAGGTACTCAATCGAAAAGTCCGGCTATTTACGGTCCCCGCAACGAAGAGTGTTCAGCATACAACATCACCGGACTATTCCGTCAGTCGACGACGACGACGACGAAGTTATGCGCTATTGCTTCAACCATGGTAGTCCCCAGCATACTCTCAATGGGTGGGGGGTGGGGGGTGGGTGGGGGGGGGGGCAGTCCTATCAGACAACTACCAGAGTGGGGGTGGGGGGCAGCCCTATCAGTCAAATACCAGGGTGGGGTGAGGTGGGGGTAGGGGGCAGCCCTATCAATCAAATACCAGGGTGGGGGTTGGGGGTGGGGGGTGAGGGGGTGGGGGGGGGGGTGCAGCCCTATCAGTCAACTACCAAATGCACGGAAGTGGGCAGACTGCGTCAATTCGCTAATCCATTGAAAAAAAGAGACAAAGATGGAAACACACACACACACACACACACACACACACACACACACACACACACACACACACACACACACGAATGATCGAACCCGAAGAAAGTTTCAACCTACTCTGTAATTCAGCCATTTCCAGTTTACGCACGCACGCACGCACGCACGCACGGACGCACGCACCCACACGCATACACACACACACACACACACACACACACACACACACACACACACACACACACACACACAACGCCCCGGCCGCCCGGCCGAATGAACGAACCCAAAGAAAGTTTCGACCTACTCTGTAATTCAGCCAATTCCAATTCAGGCTCCATGTATTCTTCGAAAAAAAAAAAGATAAACAGGCCTTTTGTTTCTATTGTCTCTATGACTTGAGGTACCACAGTTATTTTTCCGCTCACACTATAAACAGTTACATCCTCCGATATGTATCCTTTCTGTTGGCAGAAATAAAATTTTGTCAGCATTTTAAAACGGACTGAAATACACCCCATTAGCATTAAAGTTACCAACAAAGGAAAAGTCCACCACCACCAGGTTCCCCCCCCCCCCCCCCATCCCGAAATCCGGCTTTAATATGTCGAGCCAATGACAAAAAAAGGGAAACCCGAACGACTTGTTTCCACGCACGGGAGGGGAGGGGGGGGGGGGGGGGGCGGAATAGCTCAGTTGGTAGAGCGCCGGACTCTTGATCCTGGGGGTTGCGGGCTCGAATTTCGGTACAGGGGGATTTTTTTCCCTCGGAGTTAACCTTGGTTCTGACTCCATTCCCCATACAGTCCTTCGAATGAGGCTATAAACCGAGGTTCCGTGTGTGAACGCACGCATAACATCTTGCACACACGTAAAATCCCATCACCAACTTTCGGAAGAGAAGGACAGTTTGGCCGTTGGTATGGATGAAACGTTACACATAGCATGACCTTCCCCGAAGATGGAGTATGGATGCCTTAATGGCGGGATAAAAACCGGTCATACACACAAAACTCCACTCCCTTTGTTGGGTAGATGGGATTAATATTGTCTGTCCATATAGGGAGTGTCCGCAGGAGTATCAGCCTGCGTTTGCTTAAGAAGAAGAAGACACACTTGAAGGACCCAAGGAACTGATCTCGACATGGGCAAAATTGCCTTTAATTTGCCTTAAGGACTGGAGAACATTCGGCCGACTCATGACACTTTCCTTCCCGTTTTTTCTTTTTTTTCAGTGAGTGTTTATTTCTTTTCTCTTTTTTCCCCCTACCCTGTAAGCAGGTCTTAAAAGACCCAAAGTGACCACTGCACCGGAAAGCTGGTGTCCATCCAAGTAGGTCTTAAAGGACCCAAAGTGACCACTGCGCTGGAAGGCTGGTGTCCATCCAAGCAGGTCTTAAAGGACCCAAAGTGACCACTGCGCTGGAAGGCTGGTGTCCGTCCAAGACGGGCTGCTTAAAGCCCAGCTGAATTCACAAGTCCTCATCACGGCTTTGGCGTCTAGCCCGAGTTGTTTGTAGACTGCCATTTGCATGAGTACTTAGCTGCACTCTCCGAGTAATGTTCTGCTCCTAAAAAAATTCTGACGTCCGCAGAATTTGGCGCGCGCACACACAACACACACACACACACACACACACACACACACACACACACACACTCACACACACACACACACACACACACACACACACACACACACACATACACACGCACATACACACACAGCGGCGGTAAACGAGCACCTGCAAGTCAGTAGCTGCCAAAGCGCTTGTGAATTTGGCCGCCCTCATCAATTTGGGTGTACGTAATAGTTGTCTAACCACTATTTGCACACACACACACACACACACACACACACACACACACACACACACACACACACACACACACACAGCGGCGGTAAATGATCACCTGCAAGTCAGTAGCTGCCAAAGCGCGCGTGATGTATGACCTAATCCGATGAGGGGGAAAATGAGTTGATCAGTGTGGGTATCGATCTCAGTACCGCCATTTCTCCCCACCTCAGGTGAATGCGGTCAGTAGTGCGGAGCACGGAAAAGTTCGATTGATTTATTGACTGATCGGTAACTTCTACCCGGGAATGACGGTTTAGGCTGATACCTAAGTTCAGCAAGCTATTCCTGTATCATACACATCAAGCATTGCACGACTCGTGCAATCGTAAACAGAATACCAACGGACAGCCTCAGGTCAATGAAATAATGAAGTCTCTGAGAATTCAGAGAGCAGAAAGACTGATGATGAATATGAATGAATCGAAGACGAGAGAGAGAGAGAGAGAGAGAGAGAGAGAGAGAGAGAGAGAGAGAGAGAGAGAGAGAGAGAGAGAGAGAATAAAAGATTAACAGAGAGAGAGAGAGAGAGAGAGAGAGTGAGAGAGAGATAGAGAGAGAGAGAACAACAGACAAACAGAAACAACACACACACACACACACACACACACACACACACACACACACACACACACACACACACAGAGATAGGGACAGGAGGTATGGGGAAGGACAGAAAAGCAAATGAGTGAAGGAGAGAGAGAGAGAGAGAGAGAGAGAGAGAGAGAGAGAGAGAGAGAGATTGATTGATTGATTGATCTTTAATACACAAGGATGAAGATTTTAGGCCAAAGCCTAGTCTTACAATCTGTCCTTGTCATGCATACATCATTTCAACACATATCATTCATACTGACAATTCAACATAGCAACATTGGGAATCTAATTCTACAATGATAAGCAAACTATTCATAAAAGCACTAATGAGATGGGGGATGGTGAAACAGAAGGAAACTTACAGACAAACAAACAAAACTACAGAGGAGAGAGAGAGGTCAGAGGAGGGTGGGGAAGAGAGAATGGTAGGTAGGGGGAGGAGAAAAGGGATGGTAGACAGAGTGGGAGTGGGGATGAGCGATTTTAACGGAGTAGGTTTTCTGTTTAGACGATTTATTCAAAGTATAGTTCACAGAAGTCTTTGCGAATGGGCGCTAATCATTGTAATCGAATAATTAAATTACTGAGACATAAAATGTTTATGCAGATGTTCCTTGAAAAGTTTTAAAGTATTCATACTTTGTAGATTCGGTGGAAGTGAGTTCCAGACATGTGGTCCAGAGTAAGCTAGGCTTGTTTTGTATAGATCAATGCGTGGGTAGGGAAGAAGGAATTTCGTCGAGCCAGAAAAGCTGTTTGATCTTGTAAAAAGGGCATTGATATAACATGGCACAGTATCTGTCAAGATTGTAAACATAAATGATGCCTTGTTGAATTCCAATTGCCTATTCAGAGGAAGTATGTTCAGCGGTTTTAGTTTTTCGTCTGTTGTTAGAGATACAGCTGGATGGAGTAGCTTTGCTGCACGTCTATGGAGAGAATTCCAGCCTTTTTTGTGGACGTCACTACTTCCGTCCCACACTGTAGAAGCGTAATTGATACGTGACATTATGTGTGCATTGAAGAAAAGTTTAAGCACATTATTGTTGACGTAGCACTTAACTGAGATAACAGGAAAAGGTGTTTTGAGATTACCTTGCATACGTTATTGAGATGAGATTGCCATTTCAATTCTTTATCTATCGTTAACCCTAAAACACGATGCTCATCTACCTGTCCGATAGAAGAGCCATTCAACTGAAGTTTTAGGCAAAGAGGAGTCAACTGGTGTTTTTGGCAGGTAGCTATAATCATAGATCTGGTTTTGGCTGGGTGTATGACCATTGAGTTTGACACCAGTCTGACACGTCGTTTAGAGAGAGAGAGAGAGAGAGAGAGGGAGACAGAGACAGAGACAGAGACACAGAGAGAGAGAGATGGTTGGAGGGAGGGAGAAAACAAGACAGACACAAGAGAGAGAGAGAGAGAGAGAGAGAGAGAGAGAGAGAGAGAGAGAGAGGCACCTCAAGACAGAGAGGGCCCCGCTACCTCTACCCCCCACCCCCACCCCACCCCAAGGATTCCTAAGACGCATTTAGTTAACCCGACCTACTTCAGAACGTCAAGAGGCTCCAAAAAGCCAGATGATGGATCGATGGCCAATGGTGACATTAGCACCGCCCCACGATCCTTGGTCTGCAACACCTGCAATTTTATTTTTTTTTTAGTGACAACAGTCTCTGCCTGCCCCGGCGGTTCCCACGCAAGTCGGGAAGCGATAGTTGACGCTGAATCAAGCGTGCAGCACGAAGTTTCCAGCCTTTCCTGTCCAACACTGTATGCTGGAAACAAGCTGGAGAATCAGCCTTGCTCTAATTCTGTGACGCACTCTTCTTTGCCTGAACACTTTTCTGCGGATTGGCACCATGGACCAATGAACAACGTCGCTGGTATACACTCAGTCCGTTTTTTGTTTTTGTTTTGTTTTGTTTTTTTACCTCAACCGACCAAAGGGGTCGATGTCAAGGCCGTCGCATCTTCAGCCTACTTATTTTAAAAACAAGAGTTTTTTTTTAAAATTTTAATTAAAGTATCCAAAACTTTTGAAAATGGATCGATGAAAAAATAAAAGAAACTTCACCAGTTTTATTTATTTATTTATTTAAATTATCCAAAACTTTTGAAAATGGATCGATGAAGAAACTTAACCGGAAACTAAAAATCACTTCTGGTGGAACATACCTGCGCGAAAACCTCATTGTATCTGCTGTAAAGGTTTATGTCGAATGTCAAGCAAATCCCAACACAGTGTGTTATACTGAGTAGCTCATCACATGCAATTCTCCATGGAGTCTCCTCATCTTTGAAAAGACACGAGCGAGAGTGCAAACATAGCGGTCTGCGTGTAAACGGCTCTAGACTGTTTCTTCTGTACGGCCATAGCAGCCCGATGGTAGAAATTCTTTCAGGTTAGGACGAATCCGAAAAAGGGTCATCGTTCGTTGATGTGCTTCAGTCCTCTGCATAGATGTACTGATATAACTTAGAATGTCTAAATTCAAATCTGTGCAGGGGATGGATGATTTAGACCGTTTTTTTTTATGTGTGGCATTCTTGGTCAGATGATGGTAGACACGTGATGTGTGTCCGGTTGAAAATCGGATCGTTTTGACTGGACAGGGCTCTTTCAAGTCTTTCACATGGTAGGTTCATAGGTTCGTTGCAAATCGATTTATTTTGAGATGTTTGACCTCTAGGAAAAAATTAGGGACCAAAACCCGAGCAGCTTAAACTCGACAATCTTCCTTTGCAATCTTTATCACATTCACTCATCCATCCGTGCACGGACACACACACACACACACACACACACCACACACACACACACACACACACACACACACACCACACACACACACTCACACACACTCACACAAGGAGGAGGAGAGAGACAGATAGACATAGAGAGACAGAAAGAAAGAGAGACAAAAGGGAGGGAGGGAGGGAAGGGTTGTGTGGATAGGCGGCGGGAGGGAGGGGGGGGGGGCTGCTCAAACCTGTGGCATTTTGCAGTAGGCATTATACAGTGTGACTTTCGTTAAAACAAAACAGCTTCAAAATACTCATTAATCAGTTTGTAACAGCGTGTTCCACACGGAAGCACTGCCGTGTAACTCTGCCGTCTCAGCGGTCACAGATTTAAGAAGCAGAAGCCAGCGCCTTTACC
>CM065734.1:59435588-59438088 GCA_033310375.1 Conus canariensis
CCTGCCATACAGTGAAATGACCGCCCCAATCTCCTGCCATACAGTGAAATGACCGCCCCAATCTCCTGCCATATGGTGAAATGACCGCCCCAAACTCCTGCCATACAGTGAAATGACCGCCCCAATCTCCTGCCATACGGTGAAATGACCGCCCCAAACTCCTGCCATACAGTGAAATGACCGCCCATCTACCCAATAGCATCTCTGCCATACAGTGAAATGACCGCCCCAATCTCTGCCATACAGTGAAATGACCGCCCCAAACTCCTGCCATACAGTGAAATGACCGCCACAATCTCCTGCCATATGGTGAAATGACCGCCCAATCTCCTGCGATACAGTGAAATGACTGCCCCAAACTCCTGCCGTACGGTGAAATGACCGCCCCAATCTCCTGCTATACAGCAGAAATGACTGCCCCAAACTCCTGCCATACAGTGATATGACCGGCCCAATCTCTGCCATACAGCTGAAATGACGGCCCCAATCTCCTGCCATACAGTGAAATGACTGCCCCAAACTCCTGCCGTACGGTGAAATGACCGCCCCAATCTCCTGCCATACAGTGAAATGACTGCCCCAAACTCCTGCCGTACGGTGAAATGACCGCCCCAAACTCCTGCCGTACGGTGATATGACCGCCCCAATCTCTGCCATACAGTGAAATGACCGCCCCAATCTCCTGCCATACAGTGAAATGACCGCCCCAATCTCCTGCCATACAGCTGAAATGACCGCCCTAATCTCCTGCCATACAGTGAAATGACCGCCCCAAACTCCTACCATACAGCTGAAATGACCGCCCCAATCTCCTGCCATATGGTGAAATGACCGCCCCAGTCTCTGCCATACAGTGAAATGACCGCCCCAATCTCCTGCCATACAGTGAAATGACCGCCCCAATCTCTGCCATACAGTGAAATGACCGCCCCAATCTCTGCCATACAGTGAAATGACCGCCCCAATCTCCTGCCATACAGCTGAAATGATCGCCCCAATCTCCTGCCATACAGTGAAATGACCGCCCCAATCTCCTGCCATACAGTGAAATGACCACCCCAATCTCCTGCCATACAGCTGAAATGACCGCCCCAATCTCCTGCCATACAGTGAAATGACCGCCCCAATCTCCTGCCATACAGTGAAATGACCACCCCAATCTCCTGCCATACAGCTGAAATGACTGCCCCAATCTCCTGCCATACAGTGAAATGACCGTCCCAATCTCCTGCCATACAGTGAAATGACCGCCCCAATCTCCTGCCATACAGTGAAATGACCGCCACAATCTCCTGCCATACAGTGAAATGACCGCCCCAATCTCCTGCCATACAGCTGAAATGACCGCCCCAATCTCCTGCCGTACAGTGAAATGACCGCCGCAATCTCTGCCATACAGTGAAATGACCGCCGCAATCTCTGCCATACGTCTGAAATGACCGCCCCAATCTCTGCCATACAGTGAAATGACCGCCCCAATCTCCTGCCGTACAGTGAAATGACCGCCGCAATCTCTGCCATACAGCTGAAATGACCGCCCCAATCTCTGCCATACAGTGATATGACCGCCCCAATCTCCTGCCATACAGCTGAAATGACCGCCCCAATCTCCTGCCATACAGTGAAATGACCGCCCCAATCTCCTGCCATACAGCTGAAATGACCGCCCCAATCTCCTGCCATACGGTAAAATGACCGCCCCAATCTCCTGCCATACAGTGAAATGACCGCCCCAGTCTCTGCCATACAGTGAAATGACCGCCCCAATCTCCTGCCATACAGTGAAATGACCGCCCCAGTCTCTGCCATACATTGAAATGACCGTCCCAATCTCTGCCATACAGTGAAATGACCGCCCCAGTCTCTGCCATACAGTGAAATGACTGCCCCAATCTCCTGCCATACAGTGAAATGACCGCCCCAGTCTCTGCCATACAGTGAAATGACCGCCCCAATCTCCTGCCATACAGCTGAAATGACCGCCCCAATCTCCTGCCATACAGTGAAATGACCGCCCCAGTCTCTGCCATACAGTGAAATGACCGTCCCAATCTCTGCCATACAGTGAAATGACCGCCCCAGTCTCTGCCATACAGTGAAATGACCGCCCCAATCTCTGCCATACAGTGAAATGACGCCCAACTCTGCCATACAGCTGAATGACTGCCCCAATCTCCTGCCATACAGCTGAAATGACCGCCCCAATCTCTGCCATACAGCTGAAATGACCGCCCCAATCTCTGCCATACAGTGAAATGACCGCCCCAATCTCTGCCATACAGTGAAATGACCGCCCCAATCTCTGCCATACAGCTGAAATGACCGCCCCAATCTCCTGCCATACGGTGAAATGACCGCCCCAATCTCTGCCACACAGTGAAATGACCGCCCCAATCTCTGCCATACAGCTGAAATGACCGCCCCAATCTCTGCCATACAGTGAAATGACCGCCGCAATCTCTGCCATACAGTGAAATGACCGCCGCAATCTCTGCCATAC
>CM065734.1:59443088-59448088 GCA_033310375.1 Conus canariensis
ATAGTGAAAAAAAAAAATCAACAAACACACACGTTATCAGTCCAAATCGCACCTGAGTTATATACTGACTTTCCTTATAATTCATTCCACTTGATTTCATTTAAGCTATCCCCCCTCTCTTCCCCCACTCCACTCAAGCTTACCACCTCTACCCCCACAACCACTACCCCTCAAGTCCACCCCCCACCCCCACCCCTGGCCACTCCCACCCACCCCCGTGCTCTTTTACAGCCCACCTTTGAAACAGAAAAAGGAAATGGTTTGACACTGACGTCATGTGTGTCAGAGATGTCGTCAAAACACGGGTTTGGTGGGCCGCCTGGTTGTGCAGTCTATGTGACAAGCCTTGTTTCGTACACGCACGAGGCGCGCGCGCGCGCCGCGCGCGCGCGCGCGAGAGAGAGAGAGAGAGAGAGAGAGAGAGAGAGAAGAGAAGAGAGAGAGAGAAGAGAGAGAGAGAAAAAGAGAGAGACAGAGAGACAGAGAGAAGAGAAAGAGACAGAGAGAGACAGAGGGTGAAGGGAGGGAAAAGAGAGAGAGAGAGAGAGACAGAGACAGAGACAGAGAGAGAGAGAGAAGAGAGAGAGAGAGAGAAGGCAAGACAAGAGAGAGAGAGGGGTTACAAAATCTTTACAGACAGACAGACAGACAGACACGAGAGAGAGAGAGAGAGAGAGAGAGAGAGAGAGAGGAGAAGAGAGAGAGAGAGAGAGAGAGAGACAGAGAGAGGGTGAAGGGAGGGAAAAGAGAGAGAGAGAGAGAGAAAGAGAGAGAGAGACAGAGAGAGGGTGAAGGGAGGGAAAAGAGAGAGAGAGAGAGACAGAGACAGAGAGAGAGAGACAGAGAGAGAGAGAGAGAGAGAAGGCAAGACAAGAGAGAGAGAGGGGTTACAAAATCTTTACAGACAGACAGAGCAGACAGAACGAGAGAGAGAGAGAGAAGAGAGAGAGAGAGAGAGAGAGAGAGAGAGAGAGGGGGGGGTTACAAAATTTTGAAAGAGAGAGAGGCACACAGACAGAGAGACACACAGACACGCAGACACGAGAGAGAGGGGGTTTACGCAATTTTGAGAGAGGAGAGAGAGAGAGAGAGAGAGAGAGAGAGAGAGAGAGAGAGAGAGAGAGAGAGAGAGAGAGAGAGAGAGAGAGAGAGAGAGAGAGAGAGAGAGAGAGTTCCCTCCGCTTCTGTAAGAGATTAGTCGCTTCAAAAGCCAATTATCTGCATTCTCCGTGAAAACTTTTCAGTAACTCCCACATTGTGGAACGAATGGCCAGCCGAGAACGTATCATTAAACTTTCACCGCTTGTCGACAAAGGAGCCGAGAACGTATGGTTAAACTTTCACCACTTGTCAACAAAGGAGCCAAGAACAAATCATTAAACTTTCACCACATGTCGACAAAGGAGCCAATAGTTAAACGAGTATGTCGTCGTCTTTGAAGTCATTGAGTTCGAACCACTCGTGGGGTAGGATTTTTTTCCCGCTTGTAAAACCTCTCTGCCCACCCAGCTGTTAATGGGTTCTTGATTCAGTCGAGGGGAGGTTAAAGACGGTAGACAAACAGGGATGGGCTCCGCCTTCCCTCATGCCGTGCTCTTGACACAGTGAACCCTCTGACGATTCACTGTCACTACTGCCAACTGGCGATGGGAATCTGAACCTTTTTTTGTTCATAAACGTATTAGCAAATCATCATAGAAACCTTGCATGTTGTTATTAATTGTGACAAGAAAAGAATGTGTACAAAGTTACAAAGTTTTTCCTGAATAAAGACAAGCGAATGGGACACAAAAACGGGAACGCAGTGGAAGGCTTTGGACAGAGAGAGAGAGAGAGAGAGAGAGAGAGAGAGAGAGAGAGAGAGAGAGAGAGAGAGAGAGGTTACATCACAGGGCAGAATTTCAACAAGACTTGGACGCACTTTATTCTGAAAGACCCCTGGCATCTGCGCAAGGTGAATAAAACGTGGAAAGACGCCTTAAGACAGAAGAACGGGCCATAAAGACAGAGAGACAATGGTTCAAACCTGACGCTCCTAAGAGAGAATGCTTCAGTGCACACGTAAACGAGCCATGGACACCGTTTAATCAAAGAGCCATAATGAATGTTTACACAATGTAATCAACGTTGAGATAAAACACCAGACGGAAACACAAGACGACAATAATCAGTGGTAGAGCGCCGGACTCGTAATCTTGGTGATCCAGGGGTTTGCGGGTTCGAATCTCCGCCGGCCATTTTGGTACAGGGGGATTTTTCCCTCGGAGTTAATATTAAAGGGGAAAAAAGCAAAGAGTGAGTGAGTGAGTTCTTTAAGTTAGAGTTTGTTCACACTTAGTGATATTAGACTTTTAAAAAAAAAGAACGAGGAGAAGGGGTGCGTTTATTAAAAAAAAATCTATTAATTTGATACATGGAAAGCACTTTTTGCTATTTGCACAATTTCTGCTTTGTGGGTCATTGTTTTGATAGAATCATGTACAGTCATATCCACGTTCGATTTTGTTATATAATGAAGATAATATCTAACAACGAAAAATAATATGGTCCACTGATTTATATGGTCCATACCGATATATGTATATAGCATAGACATTTACAGAAAAAAAAAGCTCGCGTCAATGATATATCAGATATCCCAAACGACCATTCTCTTCAGTAAGGAAGGGTCTCTTTTTAAAGTTTTTTTTTTTTTTTTTTTTAATTTTCTCTTCGTTTCTTTCTTAGGCCAGTGAATTGCCATACACTTGTCCGCTTCTTTCCGCCAGGACCTTTTGGCAGTGGCAAAAAATCTCACGTGAGAGCGTCTTTGAGTTCAAGCCATTGATCTCCTGCCGATCAAAAAGCCATTTTCACTCCAGGCAAAGTGAGTTCCACCGGACGACACGCGCGCACCTCGTCAGCCTATCTGTTACATCTCTCCTTCTTCTTCTGTCTATTCGCTTGGACTTTTCTGACCTGGTGTAAGCCGGAAGTGCCGCTGAGTGCTGTTGTCAAAATACGCCGTGGAAGTTGGCAACCCATATCAGGTTCGTCATTTATTGCTTGGCAGGGAGGCTTTCTTTTCTTGTATCACCACCCCCCCCCCCCCCCCCCCCCCCCCCCCCCCCCCCCCCCCCCCCCCCCCCCCCCCCCCCCCCCAAATAAAAAAAAATCCATCCTGTTTTTCATTGACGTCAGTTCATTCATTCATTCATTCTCATTCTCTCTCTCTCTCACTGTGTCTATCACACACACACCACACACACACACACACACACACACACACACACACACACGCACGCACGCACGCACGCTCGCACGCAACGCACACACACACACACACACACACACACACACACACACACACACACACACACACACTCACTCACGCATACTCTCTCTCTCTCTCTCTCTCTCTCTCTCTCTTTCTCTCTCTCTCCACCTATTTGTCCATCTTTCTCATATTTTAAGCGATACCTTTTTATTTTGCACACACACACACACACACACACACACACACACACACACACACACACACACACGCTGACTGTGAATGATTAACGAGGCTCTTATGTTCCTTGCCTGCAATTCTCCGCTCCATTTCCTCACAAACGGTATACATATATATATATATTACTAGCCGGTGTACCCGGCTTCGCTCGGGTATATCTGTACAATAATTTTCTGGCCACCCCTCTCTCTCACCACTTAAAAGACAATACAATAAAATTCAGCTTGGGTTTGTTTCGTTTTTCCCATGCCGAACCAATTGCCCCAGCCTCCTCCTATCTACTTCACCCAATTTCTTCGGACGCCCACTCCCTTCTTGCCTCTCAATCTGTTTTCCCTCAAGAATTTTTTTCCATAGATACACAGTCCATAGAGGGATGCCTGTACTTTGTGAACTTACCGATGCATTCTCAATTCCTTGATTGAAGTGCTCCAAAATGACAACTCCGTAGGGGCCGCCATAACCTAGTGGATAAGGCGCTGGACTCATGATCCAAAGGTCGTGGTTTCGAATCCCGGCTTGGTCTTGGAAATTTTAACGTGGACTGTTTCCAGCTAAAATGACCGTAGTTCACCCCGATGTCCACCCTGGCCCCGCAGGTGCCAGTCTAATGTGACGGACCAGCCGTCTGCATATCCTTGATTTGGGCACGGACGTTAAATCCAACTCAAACATGACAACTCTGTGAAAAGGCTGCATTTTCACGATGTATCATGTCTATTGGAGAGCCTCTGGGTAGACATTTCTGGTCTCCCTGTTTGGCGCAAGTATAGTCAGTGTTTCTGCGTTTCCAGTTCGTGATGCTGCAACGTAGAACATTCCATGTGTAAAACACGGAACGGTCAGGTCTGCCCCAAGGGATGAAAATGTCGGACCCTGGCTCTTGATGATTGTCAGAGCGAAAGCTGGTTTCATGGGAAACTGAAGCCGTCAGAACTGGAATGGCAGGGGTGAGTCCATGGGTTCCAGAGGAATTCTGGGGAGCAGCACCGGTTAACCTTTGTGGGGCCACATGATATTTTCGCTTCTACAACGTTCCTGTGCAGTCTGGTGAAGACACATCGGGTGCCATTGATCACCTCTGGCGGGTCCAGTGAGCGGAGAATGATAATAGGGACCCCAGATTTCAGCAACAGTTCATGTGGTGGAAGTCCAGAAATCTCAATGGAGTTCAGGACTTCTTGTGGATAAAGGACTGCCTCATCATCATTCTTGGCCGTGTCAACAGATCTGTACAGAGTTTCCTCTCCAGGGAAGTCAGCTACGATTTTTTAACGGTCAATTTTAAGTTTCGGTTTGTGTAAGTTGTATATCATTGTTCAGCATTGAAAACTACACCTGTATACCAAATTTCATCAAAGAAAGGTCTAAATTTAGAAAATAACGCTTTTTAAACGGTGATACCATCTCTAAATTTAGAAATTAACGGTTTTTAACGGTCAATTTTAAGTTTCTGGTCATATTAGTTGTCTATCATTGATCAGCGTGTAAAACTGCACCTGTATAC
>CM065734.1:59453088-59460588 GCA_033310375.1 Conus canariensis
TTTAGGAATCTTTTTATAGCAAAGGTGTGTACAGTTTCGATTTGTCTACAATCATTTTCTAGACCCCAGACTTCAGCTGCATATGTTAAGATAGGTTCAATTTGCGAATCAAAGAGTTTCCAGAACAAACGTGCATCTATTGATCTCAGTTTTTTCAGAGACTTTATGATTTCTATAACTCCTTTTTTCCCTTTTCTACTGGGTTCCGACAGAGCAGAACTTACACTTAATTTTGTCGTAAAGAGCATGCCCAAGTATTTATAAGAATTCGTTACTTTGACCACTTCATTCCCATAGTACCACTTTTCCATAGAGGCTAAATGTCCCCCCTTCCTAAAAATCATTACGTTTGTCTTTTCAAGGTTAACAGTTAAAGCCAAACGGTCAGCTTCTCTTTTTAAACAGTTCAGTTGATTTTGAAGTCCAATGACTGTATCAGACAACAGAACAACATCATCCGCAAATAACAATAGAAATATTTCAGTAGCACCAGGGATTAACTGAATACCATGTTTTCCGCTTTTTGACAAATCAGTAGCCAGTTCATTTATAAAGAAAGAAAATAATTGGGGACTCAGCAGACAGCCTTGTTTCACACCTCTAGGACATTCAAAGCAATCAGAATAATTACACTTGTCACGCACACATGCCAAAACATTATCGTATATGCTTCTAAGGGCATTATACAGTTTACCTTTAACACCATTTTTCCTCATAATTGCCCAAAGCACATTTCTGTTTACTGAATCAAATGCCTTTCTAAAATCGACAAAAGCAACATATAGTTTAGTTTTTTTTTGCAAAAACTTTTCAACAATTGCATACAATGTGAAAATATGATCGACAGTACTGTACCCTGCTCTAAAACCTGCTTGCTCTTCAATGATCTTGCTTTCTTGTTCTGCCCATTCCGTTATTCTTTTATTTAGTATATGTGTATAAACTTTACTAACAACACTTGTTAGGGCAATACCACGATAATTGTCTGGCTGGTTTACGTCTCCTTTCTTATGCAAAGGTACAATAATAGATTTAGACCATTCAATAGGAAAGACTCCCATATCAAACAGCTTATTAAAGTAAACAACGAGGAAATCAACAACTGAGGCGTCAGCATGTTTTAACATTTCAGTAACGATTTTGTCTGGGCCTGCGCTTTTCCCGGCTTTGAGTTTACCTATACTGGCGAAAACCTCCTGCCTGGAAATAGGGCTATTAAACATTATGTCTGATGTGTTATCATTAGTATCTTCCATGACGTCAATTTCCCCAGTCTGTTCCTCGCAATTTGTTTCATTGAATACACTAAAGAAGTGTTTGTACCATTGTTCTGAAGTGATTGTGTTATAAATAGCCGATTTTCTGTTCACTGATCGAATTGTTTGCCAAAACAGCTTAGGATCGTTAATGGACTGCTGCAATTTTTCTAATCTCGCTTGGTCAAAATCATTTTTCTTTTTGTTAAGTAAATATTTATATTCTTTCCTTTCTTTAACATATGCTTCTTTCTTTTCATGGTTATATTTCTTTAACCGTTTAAATGTCCTTAACGATTGTCTTACCTTTCTCTTTTTCTTCTCACATTCGTCATCAAACCAGCTGCTTTTCTTTTTACCTGTTCCTACTTTTCTGATCATGCACGCAGCAGCGCTGCACAGTGAACTTGTAAATGTTACAATAGAACTGTTAATGTCTGTATCGAGTTCCGCATAAGCATTCTGTAGGCATTGTTTAAAGTGTACAGACTGTTGTTCTTCTTCGTACTGAAATGCATAGTATTCAGACCATATGATGCGATTTTCAGTACTACCATTTTCAACATCACAATCTCTATTGCTATCCCTTTCCGTACAAACATTCTTCCATTTGAATTCCACAGGTAAATGCCATGAGTCAATTCTATCGCTGACGTATAAATCACAAGACTGTGTTAAAAACATATCTTCTGAGATGACTACATAATCTATCACACTGCAGCCATGCGGCGAAACATACGTGAACTCACCATTAGAATCACTAGGGCATAAACCATTGACTATGATGCAATTTAACTGAAAACACATATTTAATAAGGATCTGCCAAAATTATTGCTATTAACATCTTTTGATTTCCTCTTCAACCCCCCAATCACAATGTTTTCATCCATGACGTCGTAATCAGAATTGGGAGAATAATTCAACATTGATTCGAGTCTAGTTTGATCACAAGCTGTTCTGGCATTAAGGTCACCAACTATCATAACATGAAAATCATGATTTTCTGTAATCTGTAGAATACTTTCCTCCAAAATAACAATACCGTCTTTAATTTCCATTTGGTCATACAACGGTCCATTTTCTGGAACAACATAACAACCAAGTAAAAGAACATCTTTATCCTGGTTGAACACAGATTTGTCAACTCTAACAGCAACAGTATTGCAACAGTTTAACTCGACCCTCGACACAAAGCTATCTAATGACTTTCTAAATAGGAGCAAAACACCGCCTGAATTTCGACCATGTCGAGATAATTTTCTGGCTGGGGCAACAAACTTGACATGATCATGAAAAACACCATTAAAGTCAAAGGTATTATCCACAAAAGTTTCAGTTAGACAAACAATATCAAAAGAAGAAACATAATTCATGAATGACATATCACTTAATTTAGAGTACAGGTTTTCTACATTATATACAAGGAAAGTCAGTTCATCAAGATGACCCTGCCTGTCCTATGGGTTAGTCCGTGTTGATCGCCGGGGCTTGGTGGGGTTGTTGCCGGGACACTTGTTGACAGGGGAGGACTGGCTGGAACGGAGCTGAGTCACGTTTACTCCAGTGTGTCGACTGCCACCATTTCTGTTGTCACTGTGGCCACTACGCACATTGCTCTCACCACCAGCACGGGCACTGCTGTCACCGCAACGCGGTCTGTCGTTAACACCACGAGTACCACTGACACCACCACAAGCCCCACCACCACCACCACCACGAGCACCACTGACACTGCCACGAGCACTACTGACACCACCACGTGCAGTGCTCTCACCACCACGTGCAGTGCTCTCACCACCACGTGCACTGCCGTATCCACCACGTGCACTACCGTATCCATCGCGTGTACTGCCGTATCCACCATGTGCACTGCCATATCCACCTCGCGCGCTGTCACGTCGACTATCCCTGTTGGAGCGATGACCTCCGCTGATGTCGTGACCTGCGCCCTCATGACCTCCGCGACGTGATGCGTTGTACTTGGGCTGTTCCGTGGCCGGGTTGTTGGTTGACGTATCTCCGGCACCGGCGTCGTCGTTTGTTGCTGCTGCTACTTCAGCGTAAGTCCTGGGATCAGGCCTTGGTACCACCATCAGCTTTCCTCGCCTGAAGAATGCGACCTTCCCCTCCTTCTTCGCCTCCGCAACGATGCCGGCCTGCTTCCTGGTGAGGTCATTGGCCACCCTCACACCTTGCCCCTCCAACCTGGCTCGGTACTCCCGGTTCGTGATGACTGCCATCTTGTCCCTCCACCGACTGAATTTGACAATCATGGGCTTTGGCTGGCCATTTCTGCTTTCGCCCACTCGATGAGCTCGTGCAATGTCATCTGCAGTCCATTGCTTCGGTGCTTCCACACTGTTCAGTGTGTCAACAACCAGTCTGGCACAGGAGTCATAGCTCTCGAATTGTTCTGTCTGTGGCACACCAAACAAGCGTAGATTATCCCTTCTGGAGAAAGCTTCCAGAACATCACAGTGTTCTTTCAGACCACCTATCTCGGTTTTCATAGTTTCTATTTCAGAAAACAACGTGGAAAGATTGTCCTCGTTCTGTTTGCAGGCGCAGAAAAGTTCGTCAACATCTTCTTGGGTATCCTTCACGGACGAAGACAAGCGCTCATTCTCTTCCTCCAGCCTGTCACAGCGCCTCCCTATGTCATCACACTTCGTTCTGACATACGAAATGTCCGTTTTGATGGAACCGAGATCTTTCCGCAGGAGTGACATATCATTAGAAAGAGACTGGGACTGTTCACGCTGTAAGCGCATTGCTTCCAGTAACTGCTTTGCGAAATCGGGTAGAAAACCCGAATCAACTGTACAATCGATGGAAGGGGGACGAGCGGAAGTCTTGTCAGTGTCACTGCTGCCATTCACACTGTCACTTTCTGTGCTAATGCCCTGTTGGTGAACGGCATCCCTATCTACAGGGCCAGGGTTCACCTCAACGTCACCACAGCACAAGAAATAGGCAACCACAAACACGAAAAGAAGTAGCTCCACTCGGTTTCGCACAGTGATAACCCTGATGCGCATTTTCACGACCAACTGAATTCGCTTGGCCATGAAGCTGTGGTAAGTGGGCAGAAACAGGCCACAGGCAGCGCGGAAACACAGAGAGTTCACAGGCATGGTCACAGTTTTAGTCACAAATTTTACATCACTGTGATCAGCACACTTTCACCAGTTCAGTGTGATTGAAAGTGACTTGATTTTTCCAATAATTAACGTAGTAATTAGACAATAATCCTCCGCAACTCGAGAGCGTTCCAAAAACACGTCTTCTCTGCGCTGTGAAATCAGCTCACCCCCGAGAGAGAGAGAGAGAGAGAGAGAGAGAGCCAGAGAGACAGAGAGACGCTTGACGCGCGCGCGAATGCGCCGCCGCGCTGCGCTTTTTATTATGAGGCCTCCGGCCTGTCCATATCAGGTGTACACAACAAGTGGCAAATACAGTTCATTATGTATCAACTCAATCCATATGTTCCTATTGAGTATTCGAGGTTTATACAAATTTATATTTTCCCATTTTACCCTTGTCATTGATTCTCGAGACAGAGAGAGAGAGAGAGAGAGAGAGAGAGAGAGAGAGAGAGAGAGAGAGAGAGAGAGAGAGAGAAGACAAAGACAAAGTCTTTTATTCGTATAGGCCATAGCCCCTTAGAAGGGGGATGTACACAGAGCAACTTTACACAACACATTTCCAGTAGATGATGTAAACAACTTTAAGCTAACATAGAGTTACGCTGTTTAAAACCTCTGTACAAATAAACAGCAAACTGTTTCACTATTTTATCATTTGTCGATGCCATTAACAAGATTAATTTAAACAAGGATGGATGTCTAAAGTATTTAGGAGGGATATACCGTTGTCTTAGATCACTTAATTCTGGACATGAAAGAACAAAATGAACTTCATTTTCCTGTGATTCGTGACACAATGGACAAAAAAGCATACGATCACCTACAACTCTATATCGTTGAGAATGTGCAAAGATATCTGAAATACCCAATCTAAACTTTGTCACAGCATGTCTCAAATGTTTATTAATAGCCATTGACAAATAGGTAGGAATGCAATGCATAGGATTTAACAGTCTGTAAATAGAAAACCTAGAGCTGTCTTCAACATGCGAGTTCCACCTCTGCCAACTACAATCAATCAATCTTTGCCGAAACACACGAATAAAACCATTTATATCACCAACACCCTGGTTTTCCCACACAAAACCAAATCCGAATTCATACAATTTTAGTCTTAAATTAGAAGTCCAGTTTTTCTTTCCCCTGTTATCTAACTCTAAAAGCATAGTGTAGGCTTTGTATGGCAATCTGTGTTGTTCCATTTGTGTTATTCTTAGCCAGTAACGAATACACCTTACCACTGAAATTAAATGTATAGGGTATCTATTGGTCTCTCCATATACCAGATCGTTCGGTGTTTTCAATGAAACACCAATAAATTTCTTTAGAGCATACAGGTGGATTTTCTCAATATGCATAGCAGCAGAATCAAAACCCCATATTTCAGCACCATATTGTAGCATCGGTTGAATTTGAGCGTCAAATAATTTCAAAAATAAAGTCAAAGATTCACTATTTAACATCGTTAATTTCTTCAGTATACACAATAACGCATATTTAGCTCTACTTGCAAGATCTTTACAAGCGAAGGTAAAGCTTAAACGTGTAGAAAAATATATGCCAAGATATTTGTAAGCATTCACAACGGGCATAGCAGTTCCATTATATAGCCACCTTTCTCTGGCTGCAAGATATCCACCCTTTCTGAACACAATTATATTGCTTTTATTCATGTTTATGTTTAATCGAAGTGAAGCGGATGCTCTTTCTAAACTGTTCAACTGGGTTTGTAAACCAACTATCGTTTCAGACATCAATGCTACATCGTCAGCTAAAAGAAGAATGAAAATTTCCAAAAAATCATTTATGAATTTTGCACCATGTCGTCCAGAATTAGTCACTTCTTTCGTTAATTCATTAATGAACAAAGAAAACAAAATGGGACTACAAACATCCCCTTGTTTAACTCCAGTTGTACAGGTTATATAATCAGTCAGAGAACCGCCGCTCCTTACTCTAGCTTTTACAGAGTCGTACATACTCATGACACATTGATACAATTTACCTCTTATCCCATTTTTAAACAAAATTCGCCATAATATACTCCTGTTAACAGAATCAAATGCTTTCTCAAAGTCAATAAAAGCGACATATAATTTACGATTCAAACAAAATTGTTTTTGCACAAACGCCATTACAGTGAACATGTGGTCTATCGTGGAGTAATTGCGTTTAAATCCAGCTTGGCATTCACCTGTGAGGTTCTTTTCCTCTACCCACTCCTGCAGTCTTCCATTGATAACAGTACTGTACAATTTACTACAAACATTACACAAAGAAATTCCTCTATAATTATTAGGATCATCAACATTACCCTTTTTATATAAAGGAAGAACTATTGATTCTGTCCACAGCACAGGAAAAACACCCCTGTCAAATAGAGAATTGAAATACTTGTAACAAAATCCAATATCAAATTAGACTTACATGCATTTTTCACCATTTCACCAATAATACTATCAGGGCCACTAGCTTTATGACTTTTCAGTTTTCTTAAGGCCATCATAATTTCATCCCTTGAAATTGGACGATTGAAATAATCGTTACTTGAATTACTATCATCACTGGAATCATGTTGAACATTTCCACCACCACTGCCTTCCTCATCTGTAGCATCATCTGTGTCAACGTCTTTTTCAAGCAGTTTCTGAAAATGTTCAAACCAGTCTTCCAAACCAATGTTATTAGATGGTTGTTTTCCTTTATTGTTGATTTTACGCATTGAGTTCCAAAACTCCCTTTGGTCATTCACAGAAGAAACCAACTGTTCTACTAAATTACTGTTAAACTGTTTACGTTTGTGTTTCAAAAGATTCTTGTATTCACGCCTGGCTGCACAGTAAGAAAAATGATCAGGGGGTAACAAAGTGCGACGATATTTATTTAAATGGTTACGGGCCTTTCTTTTACCGTTACGACACTCTACGTCATACCAGTCATCACAAATTTGTTTTGCATTTATGTTAAACTGTTTTTTCATACATTCAGCTGCATCTTTTAGGCAACTGTTAAATATATTCAAAGATTCGTTAACATCAACACCAATTTTTGTAATCGCCATTTCTATTCTCTCCTGAATTTCAGTAGAGCACATTGC
>CM065734.1:59465588-59470588 GCA_033310375.1 Conus canariensis
TCAAGGTAAAGACACCCTATTACTCCCTCGTCAGTTCAGAAAGTATTTGACAAACAAAGAAATGACTGAACCAGTCGCAGTTAATTTCTGGTTAAACAAGTTTAACACTGTAATTCTCAATAGCCATTGGGATTGTGTAAAGAAATGTACATCTGAAAACTAGATTATTAGTATTGCACTGGAAATTGATCCATAACATATATCCGACAAATATTCTTCTAAATAAGCTAGGTTACAAGACGTCAAATAAGTGTGAATACTGCAGTGTTGTTGACTACATTGAACACTTTTTCTTTCATTGTGAAAAAATTAAAAACATTTGGAAAGTGGTGGAAGATAAGATATTCATGAAGTTTAATATTAACATCAAGATTACTGTTGAGGAAGCATTGTTGGGTGTAGATAAGAATAGAGGTCATTCCAGCTATGTCATCTCTTACTGTAATTTACTTATCATAATTGCAAAAAATGTGTATTGGAATTTTTAGATATGGCACACCACTTGAGATTAGATCGATATTTCATAGGGAGTTACTGATTAGACGCATCCAATAACACTTCCTTCTTCCAAGATGAATGCCTACTTGATAACAACCCTTAACTGTCATTTTTTTTGCATACTTACAATAATGCTCAAGTTATGTACTGTTTAGTACTATGAATTGAAGGAAATGATGAATAAATGAGGAAAAAAAGAGGGGGAAAAACAGGAGGAGGAGGACCCCCGACTGTGGGGAAAGAGGAGGTAAAAACCAGAGCACGTGCAATCTTTAGCACACTGATCCAATTTGATGTGAGAGAAGGACTGGGGATGATGTGGGGAAACCCGATAGGGGGAGGGTGACAGGGAGCTTGGAGTGGGGATGGGAGAGATTCGTCCTTCAGTAACAAAATTACCAATAAGCGAAACGGAAAAATATCTACATTTGTAAAGAGACAGGGGTATCAAGAGGGTGGGAGAGAGGTTCACTGAAGAAGCAGAGATGGAGGGGAGGGAGGGGGAAGAGAGGGGAAAGATAGGAAAGAGGAGTGAGGGAGGGATAGGGGCAGAGTGAGAGAGATAGAGAGAGAGAGAGAGGGTGGGGGAGAGAGAGGGGGGGAGAGAGAGGGGGGATAGAGAGAGAGGGTGAGAGAGGAAAGACTGTGGGTGAGGGAAGGGGGGGAGAGAGATGGGAGAGAGGGAGAGAGGGAAAGGGGGGAGAGAGAGAGAATGACGATGATGATGACGATGATAATGGTGACGACGATGATGATAATGAAGATAATATGATAACGATGATGATGATGATTCAACAGGACTTATAATCCATGTTTCTTTCTTTAAAAAGAATGTGAAAATATTGCTGAAATGGGAACCAAGAATCAAAGGGAGAGAGAGTGAGAAATAGAGAGAGAGAGAGAGTGAGACTTCCGAAAAGAGTGGGAGGGAGGGTTGACGGGAAGGGAAGAGGGGCACGGAGAGGGAGGAGAGGCGGAGAGGAAAAGTTAAACAAAAACTGGATAGTGATCATTGTGTGGATTGGCATGGTCTGGTAGGAGCCCCACAAAAAAAAAAAAAAAAAAAAAGCCTGCTCCTTCCCCCCCCCCCCCCTCCCGCCACATCAAATCGTTCCGTGGACACAATGTCAAGAGATCGACCCAGTTCTTTCTTCTTTTTTTTTTCTACGCCGCGTGCCAACGGGGGCGCAGCCACTGCTTACGTCGATGGTTGACACCCATAATCACCCCTGTCTCACAAGACTCGATACGATCAATGGTTAGGGCCCTTGCTTTGCGACCAGTTTTCCCCTATGGCCGGTCTATGGCCAGCCTCTGCTAGCACGTACTGTCCATTGTCTGCGCACATCTGAATTGGGTACTTGCCCGTAGTTCACACACATCTGAATTGGGTACTTGCCCGTAGTCCACACACATCTGAATTGGGTACTTGCCCGTAGTCCACACACATCTGAATTGGTACTACTTGCCCGTAGTCCACACACATCTGAATTGGGTACTTGCCCGTAGTCCACACACATCTGAATTGGGTACTTGCCCCTAATTTACATACATCTGAATTGGGTACTTGTCCATAGTCCACACACATCTGAATTGGGTAATTGCACAAACCCACGCATATCTAAATAAGGTACTAGTTTATAGCCCATACACATTTCAGTTGAAAACTTATCAATTGCACACATAAATCTAAATTGTGTATTTGCCCCAATGCTCAGACACATCTAAAATGTGTACTTGTCCTTAGCCCGGACACATCTAGGTCATGTATGCTTGCTTTTTGTCAGAATAGAAGACAGACAGACCGACAAGAAAGGAAACGAGAGAGAGAGAGAGAGAGAGAGAGAGAGAGAGAGAGAGAGAGAGAGAGAGAGAGAGAGAGAGAGAGAGAATATAAGTTAATATTTTTCAATAACAGGCCGGTATTGAAGTGCTGTACAATGGAAGCATAACATTTTTCCAGTCATTGTAAGGAAGAGGAAGAATAGGAACAGGCACAATTCCAACCCTTTGTTGTTGTTGTTGTTAAGAGAACCACCTTAGAAAATACAGGTCGATGCAGGCGATGACGTTCTGACTATGATTATCTCTGACGGAGACTGTGACGCACGGACTGTCAAACCTATGATAATTAACAATTGACACACTTTTATAGCATGTATTTTTCAGTACTACAAAAAGATGTGTGTGTATATGGATAGATGGACAGAAAAACAGACTGATAGAGAGACCCATGTGTGTGTGTGTGTGTGTGTGTGTGTGTGTGTGTGTGTGTGTGTGTGTGTGTGTGTGTGTGTGTGTGCGCGCGCGTTTGTGTGTGTGAACAGGTCAAACTTCATGTTTAACAGGGGCATCGTGAATAATATGTCCAGGTTGAGAGAACTGGCCAGATTTGGGGTTTAACAAAGCAAACAGGAAGGGACAGCAATCTTATCAACAGTCATATACATTGTCCATCTGCTCAAGGCACAAGTAAGACCATCAACTCCCCGTCTCTCTTCGTTCTTCTGCGAGAACTCCGAGGTTTTTTGTTTTTTTTATTATTATTAGCGGTATGTGACTTTTGACTCTTTTTAATCTCCCACCAATTAGGCAGCCATATTCTCTTTTCAGTGACGGACTGTGTCGAAACTTAACACGTGGAGGGCTTTTCTTGGTGTTACATGTTGCGTCTGTGCTTTAAGCTATGGAGGGGTTGTCCCATATCAACAAGGCGTGCCGAGGAATGCTTTGACCATGATCATTCCCACAACGTAACATTTCTTTTGCTTGATCGTCCAGGAGACAGGGGATGCACCCGTTTCTTCTTTTTTTTTGTGTGTATATTACAGTGCGTAAATGAAGGGGGAGGAGGGGGGGGGGAGGAGTAGGAGGGGAATATTCAGATCGCCACCTGTACCTACTGTGGAAAGGTGCACGTACAACAGGATGTGAGAGGGATGGTATCTAGCGGTAAGACTGGAACATTTAGTTCGTCAGATTTACAAAGCAACACAATCACATTATTCTTACATACAGTTTTCTTTTAAAACACCTTTTACGCACTTGTTTGTTTCTCTTTTTTTTTGCTTTTTCTTTTTTTTTTGGCAAAGGCACTGATGAGCGGAGGGCGGGAGAGGGGAGGTGGTGGTGGTATATAGAACACATCTTCATGCTCCCCCCCCCCCTCCCCCACCACCTCCCTAGCCAATCTACCTCTGTCTATTTTCTGTCTGTCAACAGGACATCAAAGCAGCCACCTTCTACGCATTGAAAATGTCCTTCTGAAAGACAGAGGATAAAAATGACGGCCAAGCCGAGACACAGATGGCCAGATGTTGGTGACTTATTTCAACAAACTGAATGAGGAGGAACATTAGCGTTGTGGAATGTCGTGTACAGTGCCCGTCTGCCCCAGCCAGGGGAGATAATCATTTCTCCTTCCTTCTCCGTTTCTCAGCTACAACTCCCGAGATTCACTAAGGCGGCAGGGGTTTTCTTTTTTCCATAGCTGACGTTACGTTCACATGCGAGGGATTATTTCTGGGCATCATCTACCGGCGTCATCCAAATTGAACAAGGTGTCGTGAGAACAACCTTGACCTTGATCACTGCCAGAATCTGGTGTTGCACTACTTATATAGTAAATGCTGCAGCACTACTGCCATCCCCCCCCCCCCCCCCCCCACACACACACACCTTTACTTTTTCCTTTTTTTAAAATGCATTTTAGGGGATGGGGAGGAGAAGAGGGAAGGGGAAGTGTTCAAAGCGCCAGGGCGAACTTACCAAAGAAAAAAACAAACAAACAAAACAAAACTGTTGAACTGGAGTGGAGAGGAGGGGGTGGGGGCGGTAGGGGGTGGGGGCGTCTAGTTGCAACACCTGAAAAACTTGTTTTGTAGATCGACACCACTACATGACACATAACATTCTTCTTTCTTTCTTTCTTTTTTTGGGGGTAGGGTGGGGGTGGGGGTGTGTGCTGGGGAGAGATGTCCAATCGTCTGTTTCGTATGTTTTCTTTTTCGCTCCTTTTCCATTTTTAGATCCCCCTCCCACCCCCACCCCCCTACCCCCCCCTCCTTTATTTCACTTCTGCGGAACGGGCCCAGGGCGTGGGATAAACAGAAGACATAAAATACTCTCTCTGCTTTCCCCGCCGATCCACTCTTTGCTGGCTTTTGCTTGCTGGTCTGTACACTGGTTTATATAGGTGCATGTGAGAATGATTGAATGCAGTCACAGGTTTCAAAATTTTGGTAAAGATCACAACTTTGTGTACCACTAGGGTATTTCACTAATGTAAATATGCACATATCAGATGTGGCTTTTCAGGTACTAGATAAGTTGAGTGGAAGGTTTTTTTTGTTGTTGTTGTTTTTTCTTTTTTTTAACAAGTGTCTAATATCTGGCGACGAAAAGACATTAAACAAACCACTGAACTGAACTGAGAATGATTGGACACATATCAGCACATGTCGTCTGTGAGCTTCTTCAACAAAGAAACGTGAGATGAAACC
>CM065734.1:59475588-59483088 GCA_033310375.1 Conus canariensis
ATCAAAACACGCACGCGCACACCCACACACACACACACACACACACACACACACACACACACACACACACACACACACACACACACACAACACATGTAACTGATAGTTTCTACACACTGTCCTTTAAAGGAGAACAGTACAATGTCATGCATGGTGCTTTTGCTGTTAATCACTGGCTAACAGTGCACGAGAGCTCTGCGGTACTGACTTCCCTTTGTCCCAGGCCTTGGCCTTCTGTGCCCTCTCTTTAAGCACCCAGAGGAGATGTGTCCTATCATCATCATCATCATCATCATCATCATCATCATCATCATCGCCTGTTACCCCTCCTGGGGTACAGGCCGCCAACCAAGGACCTCCAGGCATCTCTGCCCTGGGCTCTTTTCTCCAGCTGGTTCCAAGTCATCCCCATGTTCCTGATGTCTGCTTCCGGGTCCCTGCGCCAGGTGTTCCTTGGCCGACCTCTTTTCCGTTTTCCTTGGGGGTTCCATGTTAGGGTTTGTCTGGTGGTGTTGCTTGCAGGCTTCCGCAGCGTATGTCCAATCCAGCCCCAAAGTCGTTTCTTGATTTCCTGTTCTGCGGGCAGCTGGTTTGTTCTCTCCCAGAGCTCGTTGTTGTTGGTGGTGTCTGGCCATCGGATGTGTCCTATAGTGACTGAAAATATCTGAAGCTCTAGTTTTACGCATTTTTTGCGGCTCTGGACCCTTTTCAATTCTTTGTTTATTTGGTTTAAACAAATCTATTTCCACTTTACAATCACATAGTTTTACAATGGATGTGAAAATTTGAACAAGCTAAGGCTTATAATGTGTTCAAATGTTTATAGTTACACATGTGAGAAAGGAAATGGCAGGAGACTATTAAAGTTGCTATTCTAAACAAAAGACGCAAAAATATACATACCCACACGCATACCTGTTCATAAATATGTACATGCAAACATATACATTACACATGCACATATACTTAAATGCAAACATGTACAAAATCGAGGAAAAATAAGAAAAGATAGTTGTACTGAAAAGAGCAAACACTAAAGACGATAAAATGCATGCCAATCAACCACTCACAACATCATTAATCTTTATTATGAGCGTTGAGAGAGACACATGCCTTAGGATGTCAACAGAAAACAACCCAATGACACATGCCTTAGGATGTCAACAGAAAACAACCCAATGACACATGCCTTGGGATGTCAACAGAAAACAACCCAATGACACATGCCTTGGGATGTCAACAGAAAACAACCCAATGACACATGCCTTAGGATGTCAACAGAAAACAACCCAATGACACATGCCTTAGGATGTCAACAGAAAACAACCCAATGACACACGCCTTAGGATGTCAACAGAAAACAACCCAATGGCACATGCCTTAGGATGTCAACAGAAAACAACCCAATGACACATGCCTTAGGACGTCAACAGAAAACAACCCAATGACACATGCCTTAGGATGTCAACAGAAAACAAACCCAATGACACATGCCTTAGGACGTCAACAGAAAACAACCCAATGACACATTGCCTTAGATGTCAACAGAAACAACCCAATGACACATGCCTTAGGATGTCAACAGAAAACAACCCAATGACACATGCCTTAGGATGTCAACAGAAAACAACCCAATGGCACATGCCTTAGGATGTCAACAGAAAACAACCCAATGACACATGCCTTGGGATGTCAACAGAAAACAACCCAATGACACATGCCTTGGGATGTCAACAGAAAACAACCCAATGACACATGCCTTAGGATGTCAACAGAAAACAACCCAATGACACATGCCTTGGGATGTCAACAGAAAAGAACCCAATGGCACATGCCTTGGGATGTCAACAGAAAACAACCCAATGACACATGCCTTAGAATGTCAACAGAAAACAACCCAATGACACATGCCTTGGGATGTCAACAGAAAACAACCCAATGACACATGCCTTAGGATGTCAACAGAAAACAACCCAATGACACATGCCTTAGGATGTCAACAGAAAACAACCCAATGACACATGCCTTAGGATGTCAACAGAAAACAACCCAATGACACATGCCTTGGATGTCAACAGAAAACAACCCAATGACACATGCCTTGGGATGTCAACAGAAAACAACCCAATGACACATGCCTTGGGATGTCAACAGAAAACAACCCAATGACACATGCCTTGGGATGTCAACAGAAAACAACCCAATGACACATGCCTTGGGATGTCAACAGAAAACAACCCAATGACACATGCCTTAGGATGTCAACAGAAAACAACCCAATGACACATGCCTTAGGATGTCAACAGAAAACAACCCAATGACACATGCCTTGGGATGTCAACAGAAAACAACCCAATGACACATGCCTTGGATGTCAACAGAAAACAACCCAATGACACATGCCTTAGGATGTCAACAGAAAACAACCCAATGACACATGCCTTGGATGTCAACAGAAAACAACCCAATGACACATGCCTTAGGATGTCAACAGAAAACAACCCAATGATACATGCCTTAGGATGTCAACAGAAAACAACCCAATGACACATGCCTTGGGATGTCAACAGAAAACAACCCAATGACACATGCCTTAGGATGTCAACAGAAAACAACCCAATGACACATGCCTTGGGATGTCAACAGAAAACAACCCAATGGCACATGCCTTAGGATGCCTTAGAGAGAGAGAGAGAGAGAGAGAGAGAGAGAGAGAGAGAGAGAGAGAGAGAGAGAGAGAGAGAGAGAAGGTGTTCTGCTCTAAGATTTCATTATCGTAGACATTGATATCATTACTGAAGGCGAAGTTTTATTAACATGTTCTTCAAAAACGTTTAGATTGTTTAATAAAGCGATGAACAGTTTTGAATACAGCTTCATTACCTTCACGTCGGGGATTGTTTACCACGAAAAATAATACAACTTTTATCTATTTCTTAAACCTGGTATGGGCAAACTACCCGGAGCTCCGAAAACAAACCCAATGGCACACGCCTTAGGATGTCAACAGAAACACCAGATTGTGTCACACAGACCTTAGGATGTCAACAGAAACAACCCAATGGCACACGCCTTAGGATGTCAACAGAAAACAACCCAATGGCACACGCCTTTGGATGTCAACAGAAAACAACCCAATGGCACACGCCTTAGGATGTCAACAGAAAAACAAACACCGATGAAGAGGCACTGCCTTAGATGTCAACAGAAACAACCAATGCACACGCTTGGATGCAACAAACACCCATGACACTGCTTAGTCAACAGAAACACCGAAAGGCACACGCCTTAGGATTCAAGAAACAACCCATGGCACACGCCTTAGGATGTCAAGAGCTTCACTACACCGTCATCACCGCTTATGTTGCTTGTTTCTTTTTCAGGAATGTGTTTTTCTGCTTTTCACCAATGGTCTGGTTTGCTTTGTAACGTGACGTATTTGTGTGTGTATGTGTGCCTGTGTGGAGGAGGGGGGGGGGCGCGTGCGCGCGCGCGCGCGCGCGCGCGCGCGAGCGAGCGAGCGAGCGAGAGAGAGAGAGAGAGAGAGAGAGAGAGAGAGAGAGAGTGAGACAGTGACGTGTGTGTGTGTGTGTGTGTGTGTGTGTGTGTGTGTGTGTGTGTGTGTGTGTGTGTGTGTGTGTGCGTGCGTGAGAGAGAGATAGAGAGAGACGAATTTGTGTATATGAGTGCGTGCGCGTGCACGCGCGCGCGCGCGCGCGTGTGTGTGTGCGCTCGCGCACGCGCGCGCGTGCACTTTCGCACGTATGAATTTGACATTCCTGAAAATGTTCCGGATAACTGCCTGGGCATGAATGATATGAGAGAGAGAGAGAGAGAGAGAGAGAGAGAGAGAGAGAGAGAGAGAGAGAGAGAGAGAGAGAAAGAGAGAGAGAGAGAGAGAGAAGAGAGAGAGAGAGAGAGAGACGGAGAGAGAGAGAGAGAGAGAGAGAGAGACGGAGAGAGAGAGAGAGAGAGAGGGAGACAGACAGACAGACAGACAGACAGACAGGAAATAGCATTCGCGGAGTAACGCTGTTATTGACTACACGCATAGGGCGAAGGAAGGAAGGGTGAAATGTCAAAGGCTTATTTCATGATGATGAAACCAGGATGCGGATGGTGCCACAAAGTTCAAGGTCACAGGACAAAGCTGTATTTCTTGGATCCTTACCATACTGGCCATGGCCCTGGGAGTCAGTGCTGTTTCATGCATTTTTTTTCTTAGATGTCTGTAGCTTTTAACGTCTGAAGGTTTGGTATTGTGTACGAAAATGGCTTTACTTTGCATCTATGTTCTGTGTATTTGAGTACATTTTTAGCTTCTTTTAGCCGTCAGTATCAATCTTCCCAGGGACACACCTCATCATGTGGGTTCGAACCCCGCGACCTCCCCCGGCTGCAGTCTGTGACTTATAAACCGGCTGCGCCTCGGTGGTATTTCACGGTACACTCTGTCAGAAGTGAAACGTGACACACTTGTCCCGTTCGAGGTACTCCCAAATCGATCCATTCAACCGATCTGCTTTCCTTAACCGACACGAGTTAACAGACAGACGCAATGAAAGGAGTCCAGACTGCTCCTTTCAAAGGAATCCAGACTGCTCCTTTCAAAGGAATCCAGACTGCTCCTTTCAAAGGAGTCCAGACTGCTCTGCTCAAGACCGACACCGATTCGTTCCGAGGACCAAGTGGGTCACCCAGTTCTTTTGCCCCTCCAGCGTGTGTAAATGGTTCCACACTATACAATCACCTTGGTCACGGCAATCACACCTGCTACACAATACAGCACCCGTGATTTTAGGATTGTCGGGTCAGAGCTTTCGCACAGGCTTCATAGAGCGATCAGAATGCGGTCAAAAGCCCTGCCCATGCGTAAAACCACCTCTCTAATAGAAGTTAACAAGTTTTCAGTGTCATTCAGAGAAAATCGACAAAAAAGAAAGAAGGAAACGGATCATGGTGGAAAAAGGAGGAGGGGGGGAGGGGGGATAGCATTAAAAAAACCACACACACAATAAGAACAAAAACCTACTCAAAGTTTAAACAGTGTAATTGTCTAAACACCACACGATACACAAAACCTGTACTGCAATAGTATTTGCAGTTTAGACGCGAAAAACAAACAAAGGAAGACATTTTGACCAAATGGCAATTTGTCCTGATAACAAAATATCGGCATAAATATAATTCTGCTTACACATAAAATTCCAGCAGAAAGTCACTGATCGCATACATTGCCTTTTTTTTTTTCTTTTCTTTTTTTTTTTTTTTCTTTTTCAATAATTTGTCATGTATGGCTTGTGTCCGACTGTACCTCGTGACGTCCGCGTCCCGTGACATGAAAGACAATGCATCTGTACGTGTGTGTGTGTGTGTGTGTGTGTGTGTGTGTGTGTGTGTGTGTGTGTGGGGTGTGTGTTTGTGTGTGTAATGTGTGTATGTGTGTGTGTGTGTGTGTGTGTTGTGTGTGTGTGTGTGTGTGTTTGTGTGTGTAATGTGTGTATGTGTGTGTGTGTGTGTGTGTGTGTGTGTGTGTGTGTGTGTGTGTGTGTGTGTGTGTGTACTTGCCAGAGCTGTTCATTCTTGTCAGTGTGTATGTTCTTATAAAGATAAAGGACGATAAAGTACGATGTGATAAACTGACCAACGATATTTGCTTGTTTAACGGGCGAAAGTCTTTACACACACACACACACACACACACACACACACACACACACACACACACACACACGTATATATATATATATATATATATATATATATATATATATTCAATATCTATTGCAATGACTGCAATAGATATTGAATTATAAACAAAGCGTACTCTTATGTCATACATTAAAGAAATAGGGGGAGATAAGCAATCATATGTGCAGTGGTAGATAATTCTGTCTAACAGTATATATATATATATATATATATATATATATATATATATATGAGAACTTGCATATCTTTTTGTCTTCTGGGCTGAACTAAGATGGTGGTCGTATTTGCTGGGAGCTCAATGTCTGTCGTCACATGATTTTTTTAAAGTAAATGCGGCTTGCTTCCAGTACAACTGTTCTCTTACATCAGCATTCCTTTCACAAACAATCATCTGTAAACACCAGGAAAATGGGAGGGAAGGGGACAACAGGAAAGGGATAAAGAATTAAATTCAATCAAATCCATGTTGTTTACAGCCTAGCCGACCGCGTGGGGCCGTAACAGGGCTGTCAGTTCGTCAGTCAATCCCCAAGAAATGGAATAAAAGCAGTTGAAATAAAAACAGCGAAGCGAAAAGAAGAAAAAGAATGTTCAGAACGCACTTAGGCATGTTTTTTTGTTTTTTTTTATTACTGTCATCAGCTGATCTTTCGGACTTAAAATGTGGGGGGAAAAAAGAAAAGAAAAGAAATAAAAAGCAAGGAGAAGACTGAACTGATAAAAGGTAGGAGCTCAAAAATGTATATGAACTTATTTTCACGTATTCTCAGTGCCATTATTAGCTGAACTATCAGTAGCTACCTACTGAACTATCAGTAGCTACCTACTGAACTATCAGTAGCTGTCTACCTTATTCGCAGAACTCCTGATTCTTCATTCAAGTCCACAAGTATTAACAGAAAAATGGGAGGACAGTTCGAGTACGTGCTTGAGCTTGCTTACTGAGTATGCCTCCATCATCAACATCATTCACATCGCTTCCCAAGTACCATGCCTGCATCATCGACATCATTCACATCGCTTCCCAAGTACACAAAGCAGAGAACCGATCGAGCAGAAATAAAAAGAAGACGCTCAGTTTTTAAACTGGATTGTCCATCCACAGTATCCTCGCCAATAGATTCGGCAAGTTTCAAGTTTACCGCTTGCCTTCTTTCGATATCCACTAGTCTTCAAAGAGGACTCCTCTCCGTCGAGTTGTAAGCCTATTTATGTCAAAGATCAGAGTGAATCTGATTTAAGAAAAAAAAGAAAACTAAAAAAAAAAAAGAAAAAAAAAGAAGAAAAGAAACCCTTGAACATGCCAAATAAGCACATAGGTTGACACATGAAGTGTTCCACAAAACAAACAAATAAAAAGACTCCGTATCAAAGGGAAGTTATCTTGTACGGTATTCTTTTTCTTTCTGCGTACGCAGACTGATACTCCTGCGGACACTCCCTGTATAGACAGGCAAGGATTCATCCCATCTCCCCAACAAAGGGAGTGGAGTTTTGTGTGTATGACCTTTTTTTTTTATCCCGCCATTAAGGCAGCCATACTGCAACTTCGGGGAAGGTGCATGCTATGTGTAACGTGTCATCCATACCAACGGCCAAACTGGCCTTTTCTTCCGAAAGTTGGTGATGGGATTTTACGTGTGTGCAAGATGTTATATGTGCGTTCACACACGGAACCTCGATTTATAATCTCATGCGAAGGACTGTATGGGAAATGGAGTCAGAACCAATGTTAACTCCGGGGGGAAAATCCCCCTGTACCGAAACGGCTCGGCGGAGATTCGAACC
>CM065734.1:59485588-59490588 GCA_033310375.1 Conus canariensis
TGAACACCCCAAACAATACTATTGACACGACTTCATGAACACCCCAAACAATACTATTGACACGACTTCATGAACACCCCAAACAATACTATTGACACGACTTCATGAACACCCCAAACAATACTATTGACACGACTTCATGAACATGAACACCCCAAACAATACTATTGACACGACTTCATGAACATGAACACCCCAAACAATACTATTGACACGACTTCATAAACACCCCAAACAATACTATTGACACGACTTCATGAACATGAACACCCCAAACAATACTATTGACACGACTTCATAAACACCCCAAACAATACTATTGACACGACTTCATGAACACCCCAAACAATACTATTGACACGACTTCATGAACATGAACACCCCAAACGAAACTATTGACACGAGTTCATGAACACCCCAAACGATGCTATTGGCACGGGTTCATGAACACCCCAAACGATGCTATTGACACGGCATCATTGGCGCCCGCAGCGTACCAACAGTGAGATCAACTGTAGACTACCGCGAGGCGTAAAAGTAGGATAACGTGAACACACCCACAAATCACCCCGCTCATACCCGCTGCACGTTAGAGACGTTACCAAAACTGTTCGGCATGTCGGTCAGTAGTAATACTGATAACTCGGCGTGATGTCTGGGCGTAGGAAGATATCAACGGCACATTTACATGGCCTTAATGTGTAACTTAACTTTAACAACACTGCAGAGCATATCTGTGTGGGGCAGCATGAATAACACCTTGTGAAAAACATGCGTGGGATAGAATTGATAACTCCGTGCGGTACATAAGAGTAGGATGATATTTTGTGACACTGCACGGCGAAATAACACAATGTGGAATTCCTGTGTCGGATAACATTAATACTACTACGTGACAGGTACGTTTGGAATAACATTAATAACACTATGAGGCGTATGTGTGCAAGATAACATTTGATAACAATACGTGGCATTTACCTTCACGATAACAATAACAATACGTGGCATGTGTGTGTAGGATAACATTAATCACGCACTGTGGAGTCTATGAATGGGATACCATTTATAACACATCATGGCATATATATGTAGGATAATATTAGTAGGCATGTGAAATAACACCAGAACATCACATGACTCATATGTGAAGTAACACCGGACCACCAATTGATACATGTGAAATACCACCAGAACACCACATGACATATGTAAAATAATATTAGAACACCACATGACACCTATGTGAAATAACACCAGAACACCACATGACACATATCTGAACTAACACCAGAACACCACATGACATATGTGAAATAACACCAGAACACCACATGACACATATGTGAACTAACACCAGAACACCACATGACACACATATGTGAAACAACACCAGAACACCATATGCACATATGTGAACTAACACCAGAACACCACATGACAGATATGTGAAATAAACATCAGAACACACCACATACAGATATGTGAAATATACCAGCAACACCACATGACACATATGTGAATGACACCAGAACACCACATGACACATATCTGAAACAACACCAGAACACCACATGACACATTAAACAACCAGAACACACTGACACTATGTAATTATTTGTTATTTAGGTCTACCGGTTTGCCATTCCTTGTCATTTAAGATGCCCCACTGGCTAGGTGAATGGGTAGATTTGTGACGAAACCAGGTTTTATTCAACAATAAAAACCAGTGGTTTCAAAACAGTTCGAATTCATTAGACTTTATTGCTGAGTTTGTAGTTTGCAGGTTACGTGTGCACGGAGGGAAGGGTGATGAAAATGGTGGTGGTGGTGGTGGTGGTGGTGGTGGTGGTGTGTGTGTGTGTGTGTGTGTGTGTGTGTGTGTGTGTGTGTGTGTGTGTGTGAGTGTGAGCGCAGGCATTAATAAACTAGTGGGCCTTTCAATGGGAACAATCTTTCGGAGTATTCGAACTTTGTCCTTCACCCCACCCTCTTCTCTCTCTCTCTCTCTCTCTCTCTCTCTCTCTCTCTCTCCTCTCTCTCTCTCTCTCTCTCTCTCTCTCTCTCTCTCTCTCTCTGCTGTGTGTGTGTGTGTGTGTGTGTGTGTGTGTGTGTGTGTGTGTGTGTGTGTTCCTGAGGCATTTTATCACCGACTTTTACAGTTTTTCTCAGGAAAAACAATGCTTTCATCACACAATCTTTTCATCGGAAAGAAATCAGCATACTTGTATACAAAACCTTTCCGGTTGTTTTGTCTCGTTGTCTACTGCAATGAGGATTACTGCTGATTTCGCTGACATCCTTCGTAAAACGCGCAGCTTTTATAATTAGGAAGAAACAAACGAAGCGACTTTCAGACCTCCCGTGCAAAGTCTACTGGCATTTTGCTGCGACACGGAACGCTGGGATCGAAAGGGTTAACCAGTCTGTAGATCAAGGCCTTCACGCTGGGATCGAAAGGGTTAACCAGTCTGTAGATCAAGGCCTTCACGGCCTCTGGCGGTGACCCGCTTTGTGGCCATGTTACAGTCTATGAAAGAACACCTACCCTGGATGCCACGGATAGACGACCCCCTTTCTCTCTCCACTGGCTTTCCCGAAGGACAGTGAAGAGAGAGAGAGAGAGAGAGAGAGAGAGAGAGAGAGAGAGAGAGAGAGAGAGAGAGAGAGAGAGAGGAGAGAGAGAGGTCGTTTATTCGTGACTTGTGGGTGTTTAAGAAACGAGAGAGAGAGGGGGGACAGAGGGGGAAGAGAGAGAGAGAGAGAGAGAGAGAGAGAGAGAGAGAGAGAGAGAGAGAGAGAAGAGAGAAAGGGGTCTTTATTCGTGACTTGTGGGTGTTTAAGAAACGAGAGAGAGAGAGAGAGAGAGAGAGAGAGAGAGAGAGAGAGAGAGAGAGAGAGAGAGAGAGAGAGAATCGGTTGACTGATTAGTGTAACACATACATTATTCGTTTTAGTCCTCGATAGAAAGGACTGTAAAAAGAAAGAAAAGAAGATAGGTTAAAAAAAAAAAAAAGCATTCAGTCTTTACTGATGGGGAGAGAAGAGGTTTAGGGACCAAAACACAGGAAGACGCGGAAAGGGGTTGGTGGGAAGAAATTGAGAGAGAGAGACAGACAGACGGAGAGAGACAGAGACAGGCAGACAGGCAGACAGGCAGACAGACAGACGGACAGGCAGACAGAGAGACAGACAGACAGACGGACGGACAGAAATATGATTGTATGGATTTGAGATCCCATGAGACTATCTATAAAAGAAGAAGAAAGAGGGGAGAGAAACGGGGGGGGGGGGGGGGGGAGGGGGAGTTTAATACCTCCGCCAAGACAAACATAATCTCTTCCGAGACTAACATCTTACAACCTTCTCAAAAATAAAATAAAAAAAAAGAACAGAAAGAAAGAAAGAAAAAGAAATTTTCTAACTTAGAAAAAAAAAAACACCCAACTTCACCAGAATAAGTATAGTATAAACCTCTGCGAAAATAAGCACCTAGTAACATCCGGCAAGATAAACACCTTAAACCCACCGCCAAGATAAACAGCTTATAGCCTTCGCCTAGAAAACATCTTACTATCTTCACGACGACTTGCGTCTTATAACGTCTGCCAAGATAAATATTTTATAATCACCTCAAAGATAAACATCTTATGACCTCTGCCGAGATAAACATTCCATAGCCTCCGCCAAGATAAACATCTTATACCCTCCGCCAAGATAAACATAACCTCCGCCAAGGTAAACATAACCTCCGCCAAGATAAACATAACCTCCGCCAAGATATACATCGTATTACTTCCACCAGAAAGGTCAAGCTTTCACCCACAAACGTCGGTTTGTTTGTCTGTCTGTCTGCAAGATAATGAAATAACTGTCGACCTGATGGTAGAGAACGTTGGTGGAACGGATGGGATGTAACCCCAGGACGAACCCGTTGACTTTTGGCGGAATCCGTAGCACCGATCTAGATCAAAGAGCGGAGTCAGGATCCGTTCATAATTACCGCGTAAAAACTGTCGAACTTGATGAAAGGAAACTTTGAGGAAAGATGGAACGAAGCCCAAAGAATGACCCATGAAGTTCTTGTTCCGATCTGGATCAAAGAGTGAGAGCAGGATCTGAGCAGCAAGCTGACGCAAAGACTGACGGAACAGTGTTAACGAAACTTGGTGAAAAGTCGAAATGTGGCCTAAAGACAGATCCGTGTCGCTTTGATGTGGATCCGTTCGACCTTGACGGAGCTCGATTTCCTTAGAGTGTTCTACTAGTATAGACATTTTTTTCCCTACATAAGCTTTCCTTGTAGTGTTCTACTAGTATAGACATTTTTACCTTCATAAGCTTTCCTAAGAGTGTTCTACTAGTAAAGACATTTTTACCTACATAAGCTTTGAGCCGATCCAGGATCCGTTCCAGCTTGACGAAGTTCGATATCCCTATAGTACCCTACTAGCTTAGAAATTTTACTTACGTAAGCTGTTCACGACATATTTCTAACCCAAAACAACCAACCAACCTACCAAACAAACAAACAAACTTTGGAATCGAGCAGTCACGTAAATTGTTGCTATGGCAGGGGGTGGGGAAGGTGGGGAAATGGGAGAGGGGTAGGGGAGGAGTTGGGGGGGGGGGGGAGGAGAGCAGCAGCGTGTAATTCTCATATTGTCTACAAAGTTTTTTTGTTTGTTTGTTTGTTTGTTTTTTCGGACTGCATGCTTTTATGTTGATTTTTTTTTTTCTTGTTTCGTTCCTTCTTCTCTGGAAAGTGTTCTTAAACCCGGAGATCTCTTCAGAAATGTGTGGCGGAGGGGGAGAGGTGTAGGAAGGGGAAGTCCATAATTCTTGGACACCCCCCCCCCCACCCCCCTCCCGGCCACTTTTCCCCTCTCTTCTGTCTGTAATTAGTCTCCTGTTTTATCAGAATGCGTAGTGACATTGTCGTAAAAAAAAAAATGGCACACACCATTTTTTGAGCGAGCGTTTGCATGCACGTAAAAGACCGC
>CM065734.1:59500588-59513088 GCA_033310375.1 Conus canariensis
GTTTGCCCCCTATCTCTCCATCTGTATGTTTGCCCCCATATCTCTCCATCTGTATGTTTGCCCCCTATCTCTCCATCTGTATGTTTGCTCCCTGTCTCTCCATCTGTATGTTTGCTCCCTATCTCTCCATCTGTATGTTTGCCCCCTATCTCTCCATCTGTATGTTTGCCCCCTATCTCTCCATCTGTATGTTTGCCCCCTATCTCTCCATCTGTATGTTTGCCCCTATCTCTCCATCTGTATGTTTGCCCCCTATCTCTCCATCTGTATGTTTGCCCCTATCTCTCCATCTGTATGTTTGCCCCCTATCTCTCCATCTGTATGTTTGCCCCCATATTTCCTTATCTGTATCTTTGCTGCCTGTCTCTCCATCTGTATGTTTGCCGCCTGTTTCTCCATCTGTATGTTTGTCCCCTATATCTCCATCTATATGTTTCCCCCATATCTTTCCATCCATATGTTTGCCCCCATATCTCTCCATCTGTACGTTTGCCCCCTATCTCTCCATCTGTATGTTTCCCCCATATCTGTCCATCTGTATGTTTGCCCCCTATCTCTCCATCTGTGTGTTTTTCGCCCTAACCCCCTATCTGTATGTTTGCCCCCTATCTCCCCATCTGTATGTTTGCCCCTATCACTCTATCTGTATGTTTGCCCCCTATCTCTCCATCTGTATGTTTGCCGCCTGTCTCTCCATCTCTATGTTTGCCCCCTTTCTCTCCATCTCTATGTTTGCCCCTATCTCTCCATCTGTATGTTTGCCCCTATCTCTCCTGTATGTTTGCTCCCCTATGTCTCCATCTGTATGTTTGCCCCTATATCTCCACCCGTATGTTTGCCCCCTATCTCTCCATCTGTATGTTCCCCTATGTCTCCATCTGTATGTTTACCCCCTCTCTCTCCATCTGTATGTTCCCCCTATCTCTCCACCTGTATGTTTGCCCCTATCTCTCCAATTGTATGTTTGCCCCCTATCTCTCCATCTGTATGTTGCCCCTATCTCTCCAATTGTAGGTTTGCTCCCTATCTCTCCATCTGTATGTTTGCCCCTTATCTCTCCATCTGTATGTTTGCCCTCTGTCTCTCCATCTGTATGTTTGCCCCTATCTCTCCATCTGTATGTTTGCCCCCTATCTCTCCATCTGTATGTTCCCCCTATCTCTCCATCTGTATGTTTACCCCTATCTCTCCATCTGTATGTTTGTCCCTATCTTTCCATCTGTATGTTTGCCCCCATAACTCTCCATCTGTATGTTTGCTCCCCTATCTCTCCATCTGTATGTTTGTCCCCTATCTCACCATCCATATGTTTGCCTCCTATCTCACCATCTGTATGTTCCCCGTATCTCTCCATCTGTATGTTTGCCCCTATCTCTTCATCTGTATGTTTGCCACCTATCTCTCCATCTGTATGTTTGCCGCCTGTCTCTCCATCTGTATGTTTGCCCCCTTTCTCTCCATCTGTATGTTTGCCCCCTATCTCTCCATCTGTATGTTTGCCCCTATCTCTCCATCTGTATGTTTGCTCCCCTATCTCTCCATCTGTATGTTTGCCCTCTGTCTCTCCATCTGTATCTTTCCTCCCCTATCTCTCCATCTGTATGTTTGCCCTCTGTCTCTCCATCTGTATGTTTGCTTCCAATATCTCCATCTGTATACCCCCTATCTCTCCATCTGTATGTTTGCTTCCTATATCTCCATCTGTATACCCCCTGTCTCTCCATCTGTATGTTTGCTTCCTATATCTCCATCTGCATACCCCCTGTCTCTCCATCTCTATGTTTGCTTCCTATATCTCCATCTGTATACCCCCTGTCTCTCCATCTCTATGTTCCCCTCTGTCTCTCCATCTGTATGTTTGCTTCCTATATCTCTATCTGTATGTCCCCCCCTGTGACGAGATGAGTAAGTGTTAGGTAGGTTCTCTAGGGGAAGGACTAGGGATAATTTCTCAATGAGAATTACCTTAACATTTCACCTAAACCCTCTCTCTTACTAGTGGTGGAAGGAGCAACTTTCCGGTACTAGTCATCGAAGAAATTTTTATTTTATACCGGGACTGGGTAAAATACGGAACAGTGGCTCTGAGATAGTTTTCCTTAGGCCTGTACTCTTATTAGTACTTGTAGCTCCGAGAGACAGAATTGAAGAGAGAAGTTCAAACATTCAACATTTGATTGAACAACAAAGAACTGCCACAAGTTAAGTGCACTTTCACACATCAACTTTTATTGTTTACACATAGGTAAGTATTGGCGGGTCAGTTCTATAGGCTAGGGTTTAATTCTCATTGGACTACCACAATGAGGGGCCCTTCCTCACTCCTACTTTACTCGCTTGCACTCAGTGCCACAAGCTTAAGTTGGCATATGGGGGGGGGGGGGGGGGGTTCAGTCTAAGTTACACTGAATGTATATGGTTATTATACATCCACTTCGCTTGCAAATCACCCGGTGACTGTAGCCAGAGTGGTACTCATAGACTGGTTCTCCCTATGTCATCATGAAGTGAGGGCAAGGGTCTGATGGGTTTGAGTCCAGGTGGTAAGCTAACTTAGCTTTGCTTCGGAGAGGGTAGTTGATCTCTCCTGTGGTTGGTGACTGCCCCACTGGTGTAGATTGGTTGTCTGGTGTCGCCCTGGTGTTGGGCGAAGTCCCAGCTTCTGGTCCAGCCGCAATGTGTAGCGTGTCCAGGATAGCCTGACCAGGATCGCGTGTCCAGGATAGGGTGACCAGGATCCCAGTTCTGCGATAAAGAGAACTTGCCCTGTAGGTGAGAATCTGATGGCTGGTTTGTCGAGTGCCCACATTTACCCTTGTTTACTTTCAGTACAGGTGTGAGACTCAGCCAGCAAAGTATTCTCTATGGTAGAGTTTCGGCTATAACTATTAATCTCCACTTTTGTTTAAAGGCTAAGGTAAGCTTACAAAAGCGTAGGAGACAGTAATACAATGTTACATAGCTTCAGTCAAACAACTCTTCTATGTTTCTTATGAATTAAATCACACCGACTTGGGCTACACTGAGTCCAAGTACACATGTGGTGTAGACTTAAAGTCATACACAACAAATCATTCCAACAATCACCAGTATTTATAAATCAGAGTAGCAGTTCTTAACCTAGCACAGGCATACTGTTTTCCTGACCAAAATTAATCATTTAATTATTATCTTAACAGACTGAATTGCCTACTGGCAAAAGTCAGGGTGAATACAAAGAACAGTGACCAGATAGTTAACAAAGAATCATAACCACTGGGAGAGAGCTTTTGCCATATGATGGCAAGCCAACTCCTACACAGAATAATCATTCATCAGTTTGATACATGTTGCTAAGCATTTGTACAAAGTTACAATATAACGCACACAGCATACATAAAATCAATACATAGATTCAAAAATGTAAAACAGAGTTCCAACTCACTTTTCCTGGGAATGAACAGTGAATGACTGGAGATCAACGAGGTTACCGAGATTTTCTCACGCCTTCTCTAGTTGTCTCTTTTGTCTTCCACCGGTCTGGTCTACAAGCAGTCTTGATGGGTCAGTGAAGGTGAGCCGAAAATATACTACGCACAAAAAGTTAAGGATCGGTATGTGAAAACAGGTGCGTAATGAACTCAGTTCGCTACTGTTATTTATTTCTTAGTCCAGCCAAATTGTCATGAATTCTTGTTCAGCTGAAAGTGGGCGATGTTGTGTTAGTGCGAAAATTGCACGGGATTCTCTGCTACTGAGCTGGGCCGCAAACGGAAAAGCGGAAACTTGCGAAAAATGACCTTGTTTTGGACCGTTCTGCCTGAACACATTGCACTTGCCAGATGGAAAAACCATTATGCACGTGCAAGCACTGCTGTTTATGTGTGAAATGCTGTCGCTCGCTTGGCTATATAAGAAGACATTCCACCAGTAGTAGGCCTGATCTGACAATGCCTCCACGACGAAAATTAAGCGAGTTGGATAGGGGACGAGCTGTTGCATGGTTCCAAGATGGTGTTCCCAAGCGAGAAGTGGCCAGGCGACTTCATGTGTCCATTTCGGTCATTGTCCGACTGATTCAACGCTTCACAGCCACTGGGATTGTCAATGAAAGACGCAGATCTGGTCGACCGAAGAAAACAACCCCACGTGACGATCGTCTCATTGAACGACAAGCCCTGCAGACAAGAACAGCCTCTTCCAGCATAATTCAAAGGCAGTTCAGGGTGGCTACTAACATCAACATCAGCCAGCAGACCATACAGAACCGCCTACATGGGTTTAATCTCCGTTCTCGTCGCCCAGCAGTACGGCCACGCTTAACTCCAGCCCATAGGGCAGCACGCCGCGCCTTCTGCGCACGTCACGTGAGGTGGACACGTCAGCAATGGTCCCAGGTCCTGTTCAGTGATGAATCACGCTTCACCCTTCACCACAACGACGGCTGACTGAGGGTCTGGAGACGCCCAGGGCAACGCTTTACTGACGCCACTGTCCAAGAAAAGGTGGCCTTTGGTGGAGGTTCTGTAATGGTCTGGGGGGCCTTCAGCCTTCACCACAGAACACTTTTGTATCATGTACAGGGTAACCTGACTGGCATCCGATACCAGGATGAGATCCTTCGACCGCTGGCTGTGCCTACACTGCAGCAGATGGGACCGAGGGCTGTCTACCAGGATGACAATGCTCGCCCCCACAGGGCAAGGGTGGTCAACGACTTCCTGCAGCAGTCTGGAGTCAACAGAATGGAGTGGCCAGCATGCAGTCCCGATCTCAACCCGATTGAGAACCTCTGGGATGAGCTGGATCGCAAAGTGAGGAGCCACCCCCCTCCCAGGGATGCCCAACACCTCTACCAGATGCTGCAGGCTGAGTGGCAGGCGCTTCCACAGAGGATCTTCACCAACCTGGTCAACTCGATGAGGACTCGCTGCGTCGAGTGCCAGAACAGCCATGGTGGTTACACGCATTACTGAGCTTTTGGGAGTATCAGTATGCCTTGTCTTGTGATTTCAATGACTTTGGGAAATCAAATTTGGATACGTACCCACTTTAATCAAATGTACACACCAAACGATTGCTCGAGATTGAAGGCAATTGTGTATCGTTATCCCTAAAGAATGGAATTAAATGTTGGCCAAACTTCAACGCATTGACTTTCTTATTTTGACAGTTATGAATGTTTGTGAAAGTGATCCTTAACTTTTTGTGTGTAGCTTAGTTGAGATTTACGTCCTCATAGCGAAAGCTTTTAGGGACATGTCTTTCATTCACGGTAGTCTTTGGTGTCATTGGATTTAAGAGATGTTCGTGGTGCTGTTGGTCATTGTTGTTATTCGACGGTGGTAGTCGTTAAAGTTGTCTCCATTCGTTGTAGTTGTAGATGTTCATTTCTTCTTCTTCTGGGGCGGGTTAGAACCAATTGTCAAGTCCAGAGGACGTCAGGGCATTGGCGAGCATCCTCATGGGTTGAGTCCCTAGGGTTGGGTGCGGCAGTAGAAATTCGTGCAGCTGTAGTTGGTGTGTTCGTCTGTAGTCTTGGATGGTGGTCATGGCAATGGGGAGGTTGGTGCAGTCACTCAGGGCGTGTTGGAGAGAGGCCTCTGACCCGCATTGGCAGGTCAAGCCCAGGAGAACACATCTGTGGTATCCTGTCCTGATCCGTCGGAGGATTTGCTGGAGTCCTCGGGGAAGTCGGAGTTGTGGAGTTTTTCTTTGCATGGGGATGAACACCCATCCTCGCTCGGCACATTGGGCCTTCATGGCGTCGTTCCTGATGTCATAGGCAGCTTGTCGGGCTTTGCTGGTAACTTCAGCCAGAGATAGTCGTAGGTTGACTTGGTGGCCAGTTCTTGTGGCGATTTTGGCGGCACTGTCTGCCATGTCATTGCCCTTGATTCCTGTATGGGAGGGCAGCCACATCAGGGTAAGGTCTGTTCTTTTACAGATAATTTGGTGAGCCAGGAACAGGATTTCGGCTTGGAGCTCCCGTCGATTCTTCATCCTCCCTGTCGACAAGCTTTGCAGTGAGGACTTGGAGTCTGTTAGGATGATCACAGCGGGGGGAGGTCGTGGCATGTCATTGACGGTAACACAGGCCTTTAAAATGGCGTAGAGTTCAGCAGTAAAAATGCTGATCCCTTTGGGTAGTCGGTACTGCTTGGTGGTTTTGAGTTCTGGGATAATCAGAGCGCATCCTGCCTCGCCGTTTTATAACACTGAGCCATCAGTGTAGATTTTTAGGTGATGGTCATATTCTACTCCGATTTTTTCCTTTGCTAGTGTTGACAAGTAGAGTGGGTTGTCTTTCTTGGGCGTGGTCCCTCCATATTGATGGATGATTTGTGGTTTCTTCAGTTCCCATGGTGGTAGGGGATGTGTAGGAGTTGGTTCCATGTCATGTGGTCCGGTGTTGGCCCTTGCCCAGATTTCTTTGGTCTGGTCACTGAAGGGCGATGTCCGTCTGTGGAGGTCTGCCTTCCTTTCTTTGATGGAGTGCCTGTAGGCGGCGTACCGTGTGCTTGGGTTGTCCTGGAGGGTGGCTTTTACAGTGGTGCCTACCGCTGAGACACGGGCTTCAAAGTTCGCGTTTCTGCGACGACATTCGTCTTTGAGGGGAAGCCATCCGGCTTCCTGGTAAACAAGGTCGTTGATGGCGAATCGGCTGATGCCAAAAGCATGCTTGAGTGCTGCCAGTTCCACTCGTTCGAGTTTTTGCCATGAGGTTTTTGGTGCAGTGAAGAATGCTTCATGGCCATAGGTCAGTCTTGATCGCACCAGGGCTCCTGTCAGGTGGATCAGGCTCTCTGGTGTAGCCCAGGGTTCTTGCTTTAGCGATTTTATGAGTCCCACTGCTCTAGTGGCCTCGGTGGTAGCTCCCTGATGTGCTTCTCCCAGGTGAAGTTGGGAGTGATGGTCACGCCCAGGAACTTGGCTTCCTTGCTGGGAAATATGAGCTGGTCAGCTACTCTTATGTGGTAGTTATCCAGGTTCCTCCGGTATTTTGTGAAGGCCATTAGAACTGTCTTCTCAGCCGACAGTTCGAAGCCATTGTCTTTCATGTAGGACTGGATGTTGTCTATGTCCTTTTGGTACTGTCTCATTTGGCTTACTCTGTGTGTCTCCATCATGTTCGACCAGATGGCCAGATCGTCGGCATATAGGGAAAGCGCTGGCTGATTTGGTCTTGGTCTGAGGGACTTCTTGATATCATGCAGCATGATACTGAAGAGGGTTGGTGCTATCACACTGCCCTGTGGCACGCCCATGTCTAGGGTGTGCATCCGGGATATGGATGGTCCCACTTTCACTGCCATTTCTCTGGAGTCCAGGAAGGTTGAAATGAACTGGTACATCCGGCCTGAAATGCCAAGGGCGCCGATCTTGTCGAGAAGTTTGGAATGCCAGACAGTGTCGAAGGCCTTCTTGATATCAAAGAAGGTAGCGACAGTTGTTCTGGATTTGTTTGGCAGGGTCCAGCGTTTGGCATCTTCAAGGAGTTGGACAACGTGCTCCATACAGTTGCGTCCTTTTCTGAAGCCAGCCTGGCAAAGAGGTAGGATATTGTGCGTCTCCAGATGGTGTTCCAGTCTGTTCTTCAGCACCCTCTCATAGATTTTTCCGAGGTGGGGCGTTAAGGCAATAGGTCGGTAGCTGGAGGGAAGGTGGGCTGGTTTGCCATTCTTGGGAATTGCTACAACAATGGCTGTCTTCCAGGCCTTCGGGATGTTTCCAGAGTCCCAGCAGAATTGGTAGAAGGAGTGTAATACTCGCACCATGGGCTCTGGGAACCGTTTAATCATGTGGTAGGAGATGGGATCTTCTCCTGTGGCTTTGCTGGCTGAACCGAGGCTGGTGATTGCCATCTTGACTTCTTCCAGGGTTAGGCTGCTGTTAAAGGCGCCAGAGTTGTCCGGTGCTGGTATGGTGAAGTTGGTTTCTGCCTCCCGTCTGCGTAGGAGCATTTCAGCAGGGAGATGGCATGACTGGCTTGCCTTGGAGAATGTGCTGGCAAGTGCTTCAGCCTTTTCTTGTGTATTTTTTGTAAGCTGGCCGTCTACGAGGAGGGGACGCTCTGGTCGACGTCTCTGTTTCCTCATCTGTCGCACCTTTTTCCATATTTTGGGTCCATCTGTGGGTTCGCGTATTTCTTCTTTGCAGAATCGTTCCCAGTGTTCCCTTTTGGCTTCATCGGCGATGGCTTGGAACTGGTCGGTGGCTTCGATCAGTTCGGATTTATTGTCCTCCGAGAGATCTTTCCGGAATTTACAGAGAATGCGTCGTTTTTTGCTGGTAGCTTTGGTGCATTCTTCGTTCCACCAGACTGCTGAGTGCCGGTGTGGTCCATCCATGCCTGGCACCCTCTTTGGGATGGCGGCATCTGCTGCTCGAAGGATCATGGCTCTCATGTTGTCATGGTAGATGTTGATGTCTAGGTCTCTCGGGTCGCTGGAGTCGCATTCAGTAGCAAGTAACTGTGCGAAGTGGTCCCAGTCAGCTCTGTGGTACTGAAATTGAGGTCTGGAGTCCATTGCCGTGGGTGTAGGGTCAGCGGATTGGAGCACAAGGTGTAGAGGCAGGTGGTCAGACTGAAGGTGGTCCGTTCCTACTGTCCACTCTGCGTCTAAGCTGAGGTTTGGTGTCGTCATGGTCAGGTTGATGGCGCTGCTCTTCTGTCCCTTTTGGCCAATTCGGGTGATGGACCCATCATTGAGGAGGACCAGGTTGGAGTTGGTGACTGTGTCGGCAAGGTGATTTCCAGTTTCCCGTGTTTGCCCAGCGTCCCACAGTTCGTGACTGATGTTGAAGTCTCCGGCTACTACCCAGCTACTGTCGTCTGTTCCGAGGTCGTTGAGCCAGGTGACGTCTCCTGTGGTTTTGCTTCCCTCAGGATAGTAGACGTTGGCTAGATTGATAGATCGATTCTTGTGTGTTGGTATGGCAACAACACATGTGGTTAGTCGACATCTGGTTTGGTTGGTGGGAACTTGGATGGTGCTGTATGTTAGTCTGGTGCTGACGTAGGTCGCCACCATAACTCGATCCCCTTCAAGGCCCACGACTGGCGGGTAGAAGCCGTCTATGGTGGGGAGTTTGTTCTTTGTGGTGTTGAGTGACTGAATCATCAACACGTCAGTAGGTGGTAGATTCCGCAGATAGTCATAGAGGAAAGGGATCTTTCCTATGATGGATCTGCAGTTCCATTGTAGGATGGACAGTTGGCGCCGAGTTCCTGTTTCATTCCTGTCCATGTCCATGGTTGGTTGTTTTTGTAGGGACTTGGTGAACACTTGGTTCGAGGATACTTGTCCTGTTGTCAAGGGAATCTTCCTCCATGGTCTGTTCTTCCTCCATGGTCTGCTCTTCGGTGGTGATTGGCTCCCCTCACTGGCTGTAAGGACTGGCTCCTCTTGGTCAGCTGCAGAGGTTGGTTCTTTTACACTAACTGAAGAAAGAACTCCAGTAGATGTCTTCTGCTGGAGTTCTCTCTTCAGCATAGCGTTCTCTTCCCTAAGACTGGAGATTTCAGTCTTCAGTTCCTCCACTATCTGAGTGAAGCGAGCGATGACTTCGGTGATGGTGGGTTGATCTGTTGGGCGAGAGGGCGCGGTGTGTGTTTGTGCCTGGATAACCGATTTTCTGGGTTTGGGCACTGGACGTGAGCCCATGACTTTTCCCGCGTAGCTGTTGGTGGTGGAGTATGTTCTCCACGGGGTTGTAGGAAGATTTGGTTCCTCTTTTGTGGATTCCTCTTTTTTGGCAGCTAGGATTTCTTTAGCTTCCATGAAGGCCAGGGCATGCGGCATGTACGTTTCTGCCCTGAGTCTGTTGGCCAAGGTCATTTGTTTACGTGCTGGGCAGGCGAAGTAGTTTGCAGAGTGTTCACCTCTGCAGTTGATACATCTGTGCGTGGTCGCGGTGCACGTTTGTGGGCTGTGTCCAGGTCTTCCACAGACAGGGCAGGTTTTTTCTTTTGCCCGGCATTCTTTCTGGGTGTGACCCAGCTTGTTGCATCGGTAACAAGTTCTTGCCTTTTCGACGTAAGGCGAGACACTGTATTCCGTCTTGTTGATGGTCATGAGGGTGGGCAGTTGGGTCATCATAAAGGTAACCTTCACTGCCCTTGATGGCGTTCCATCCCTTAATGTCAGACGTTCAGCTGTCTTGATTGGGTGGTTCGATTCCACCTTTTTGAGGAAGATTTCCATTGGCACGTGGTGGGGTATACCTCTGACCACCCCGATGGTCGTGGGGATAGGGATGAAGCACCGTACAGGTGTCTGTCCTATTTTACTAATTTTTGTCAGTCTGTCTTGCTGTAGTTGGCTGACACATCCTATCAGCAGTCGCTTAGGTGAGAGGGTTTTAATTGACCGGACTGTTCCGACCAGCCCTTTCAAGATGTCTGCTATTTTCCAGTCTAGGGACCGGAGCGGGGCTGTTGTAGGCCCATTTTCCTCAATCATGACAGGAAGGTCCTTGAAGATGGGCCTGGTCTGGGTGCTGGCGTGGGTTTGCTACGCCGTCTGTAGGAGGCAGTATGTACTGTTGTTTTGTTGCCACTGGTGGTGGTTTTGCCTGTGTCATCTTGTTGTGTGGCCACAGTAGGTGGTGTCTTCCCACGACCATTTGTGCTCATACTTGTTTTGTCATTGGTGGACGGAGGAATGTTCTTAGCACTTGACGTCGAGGTCTTACTTGGTGGTGATGTCTCTTCGGTCTCTTCACCTTTGCTCATGCTTGTTTTGTCATTGGCGGATGGAATGTCAATGACACTTGACGACCGGCTCCTTGGTGGGGATGCTGGTGGGCTCCCTTTTTTCTGTCTTTTATTTTGGACAGTTATCCAGCTGTCCTGGCTTAGTTCTTCATCGTCCATGTCGGTCATGACTGTATCAATGGAAAAGAGGGAACTGTTGCTGAGGACTCTCTTTCGTTGGGTTGGACCATTAATTGGTGTGTCCATCTTGGTTTGGTGAATGGTTTCAGCCATTGCGACCAACCCGGTGGTGGCGCGCTGGCTCCAAAATAGCGTTGCTTCGATGTGATGGCAGTTAGTTGTGACTTGATTTGTTAACAAACTTACAAGTTGTCAGTAGCAAGTTTACGTCTCGACCTTTGGGCGGCAAGTCCGACGACGACGGTAGCTAGTTTATTTCGTGAACAAGATTTCGTAACACAGACGCGAGTCCGACGACGGTAGTGAGTAAACTTCGTAGGCAAAAATTTGGTTATGTGTCTATCAAAAGTACGTGTAATGTATCTATCAAAAGTACAGACTTGCCTTCTCTGTAGCTGATGTATTTTCTGTGCAACAAATACTGTGACTTACCTTCTGTCACTTACCTTTGGGTATCTGTCGGCCGTTCCTACCCTCTCCTCCTTGGCCGTTCCTCTTCTCACCCCTCTCCTCCTCTCGGCAGTTGGTGAAGGTCGTTTCTTTCCTTTTGGCCGTTCCTCTCCTCTTCTCCTCCTGGTGAAAGGGTGAAAGCCGTTCTCCTCTCCCCCTCTCCTCCTCCTGGTGGTAGGATGAAGGCCGCTCTAAGAAGTGCAGCCAGTCACACACAGTGATGGTGATGGGTTGTGATGATGAAGGGTTGTTCACACAGCTCTGTTCTGAACCGGTAATCTGCTGCTCTGCAGAGAGTTCCCACACAGTGTAGGTCTTCTCAAGTTGTGAAGGTGAGCCGAAAATAGTTGAGATTTACGTCCTCATAGCGAAAGCTTTTTTAGAGCCCTGTGTGTCTGGTATATATGCATTCTAGTTGCCGGATTCGATTTTGACAACCTGTCACTCACACATCAGGGGTGAGAGGGGGAGGGATCTAGTCTTATCACTAGTCGCCTCGGGAACCGTTTGATCCTAATCGGCATAGCTCATGGACATCCGCGGCCAGTTTAATTTATGCGTCCGTATGGATACATACTATCGCGGAACGATCCGCCGTGACATATGTTACAGTTCAGCCAGTGCACGAACTGTAGATATGAAGGGGGTGGGGGGTGGGGGGGGGGTGAGTGGTGGTGGGGAAGAGCACGGCAGAGGCGTCGCGCCTTTGTTTTCACGGGGTAGAGAGGGGGTGGGGGGGGGGGGGGGGCGAGACGGGCCATTGCCACAATGAAATTGAAATTTTACTGTGTCGTAGCTACTCGGAGTGGGGAAGGAGAGTTGAGAGGGGGGCGGGGGGGGGGGGGGGGTAGGTCAACAAGAACGAAAGGCGTCACGAGTTTATCGTGACGCAATTTCTTCTTCTGTCATAGTTCCTGTCGGCCGTGCGATTTGCACTAAGCGGGAGAAAGGGGGAGAGGGGGGGGGGGGGGGTTGAGAGGGGGGAGTGGGTATAGATTTGAAATCTATTTTTTTGTTTGGGATTTTAGTGGGACCGATCGGATGGTTTTGTCAAGCGTTTCGTCACACTCCCCCATCTCTCCATCTGTATGTTCCCCTCTGTCTCTCCATCTGTATGTTCCCCTCTGTCTCTCCATCTGTATGCTTGCCCTATTTATCCATTATGTACGTT
>CM065734.1:59518088-59520588 GCA_033310375.1 Conus canariensis
ATCTTCATGCATGCACAAACACTTTTCCCATGGCTCTGTTTTCAAGATGGATGACGGATAGTCTCTCATAAACTGCTCGTGAAGGATTTTATATTTGTAATCCAATACTCTGATTATTTATTCCCATTTTCTTTCCTCCCCCCTCCCATTTTTTATTTCTTAATCTTTGCCAAGTCACTGATGTAATCATAGAGAAAGTTTAAGCCTGCATTCGTGTTCCTTCTTTCAATATGTTGTTCAACACGTGCACACACCCATATAATTTTCAGACCTTTATGTCTGCAGACACCATCAGAATTGTCTGAACGAAGGAAAGATGGGTCAAAGGGAGAAAAGCCAGAGAAGACTTGAACCAAGAAATCCATTGATCAGTATCTTAACCCAGATCTGCCCCCTACACCCCCCCCCCCCCCCCCCCCCCCCGCTCCCGCCCCCCCCCCCCCCCCCCCTTTCCCCTCCTTTGTTTGTGCCTCTTCTCAGGGAACGACGAAGAGCAACTCCGACACTGCCAGAAATGAATGCTAATGATTGACGGGTTAATGATCATCTCGCGTGACACATCTGGTACTGGTATTGAAATGGCGGAGTGCCGATAGCGCCAGAGAAAATGAATTGCCAGCCTCTCCAACAGTACCGTGCTGGTTCTGCTGTTCGGAAGGAGAACTGGGTAGGCTGCAGGCGCAAAATTCTTACAGCCAGGATCGTGAAATGACAACCAGTAGCACAGGCCATACAGACGGGTAGACCCCGGATCGAATGTCCTTTGAATTGTTCTTGTGTGTGAAACTCGACCCCTCTCCCCACCCCCACCCCCCATTCCCCCTTTCTCTGTTTACGTGTCTCTCTTTTAAAAAAAAAATTATCTATTTATTATTTCTTTTAACATGTATTACGATTCCTTTTTCTCTTTTAAATGACACATTGAACTTTAAGAATTGTATTCTAAGTTCAGATGGCTGCTTCGTGCATTTGGAAACGCTAGTGTGAAATGAATGGCGTGTAGCTTCTCCCTGTATAATGTTCAGGTAGATTTGTTCGGTCTAATGAACGTTTGCTCGCTTCTATAGTTGACGGCAAGAAGGCTTCGTTGTGGCAATTCATCATTACCAGATTGTCTAAACGTGAGCGCGCGCGCAAGCGTGCGTGCGTGCATGTGTGTGTTTTGTGTGTGTGTGTGTGTGTGTGTGTGTGTGTGTGTGTGTGTGTTGGGAATTATAAGCCAAGGAGGAAAAAACAGCACAAAAAAAAAGAAAAAAAAAAAAAAGAAAAAAAAAAAGGGGGGAATAATTCGTTCAACTTGATCAATTAAGTGCACCTGTCAGAGGCATAACAATTATAACAGGAATAATTCGTTCAACTTGATCAAATAAGCACACCTGTCAGAGGCATAATAATTATAACAGGAATAATTCGTTCAACTTGATCAATTAAGTGCACCTGTCAGAGGCATAACAATTATAACAGGAATAATTCGTTCAACTTGATCAAATAAGTACACCTGTCAGAGGCATAATAATCATAACAGGAATATTTCGTTTTAGTTGATCAAATAAGTACACCTGTCAGAGGCATAATAATTATAACAGGAATAATTCGTTTTAGTTGATCAAATAAGTACACCTGTCAGAGACATAATTATAACAGGAATAATTCGTTTTAGTTGATCAGCTAAGTACAGCTGTCAGAGGCATGACAGGAATAATTCGTTCAACTTGATCAAATAAGTACAGCTGTCAGAGGCATAATAATTATTACAGCACTAGGAAAATGTCAACAACTGTTAATTACTTGCTTTTTTTTTCAGGCATTCGGCAACTTTCTGATTGAAGGTGAAGCCTCTCACAAAGACATTAGACTTCTTCTCATGGAGACAAAGACGACACCTTCTACCAACCGAAAACAGGGAGGGGACGGGAGAAGAAAGAAGAAAGAAAGAAAGAAAGAAAGAAAGAAAGAAAGAAGAAAAGTGTGAAGAAGTTTAGTGTTGGGTGGCCAAGGTTGAGATTCTGGCACTAGCTACGTTTCTCAACACAGAAACCAATGTGTTCATTCTTTAAAGTAGAACTTTGGGAAGACGGAACGGAGGGAGGGGGTGGGGAGTGGGGCGGGTGGGGGGGGGGGCTGGAGAGGAGAAGGGGAGGGGGGGGGGACTTTGGAAAGAGCACGGAGGAGGGGGATTGAGGTGGAGGCGTCCCAGAACGTGCCCCTGAAGAAATGCCAGCCTCTTCAAACGAGTCCACAGGAACAGTTAAGAGTCCTTTGAGAAAAAAATAGATTGAAAAAAGAAAATCCCAGAGGTAACGGTCGACGACTGACATTAACACGTCTCCATGGATACCCACGGAAGGGAAAGGGATAGGGATGGGAGGAGGCGGGGGGGGGGGGGGGGGGGAGGGAGGGAGGGACAATAAGAGGCTTTATACCGGCTCGGAAGCTAACGTCCAATATTCATATATTTTGGTAGAATATGGCTGACTTGTATTCATATGGTTCCTTTACA
>CM065734.1:59523088-59525588 GCA_033310375.1 Conus canariensis
CAACTGAGCTATTCCGGCTCCCTACCAACTGAGCTAATCCGGAATGAATGAATGAATGAATGAATGAATGAATGACAAAAAAGGGGGTGGGGAGGAGAAGAAAAAGGAAAAAAAGGGGGGGTGGGGGGGGGGTGGTGTGAGCGGAAGAAAAGAAAAGATCGACACCCCCTCCCCCTCACACCCGCGTTCCACTCTCCGCCTGTCACCATTCTACCCTTTATCTGAAGAAAAGGAATAAAGAATAACAATGACGTCGAATGGTGGAGGACCCTGAATAACACAGACGCTTGCTAAAGATGCCAGCAGATACAATAGTCTAAACATGGTTTGAAGCTCAACTTGGGGCAGGCTTTCTTTCTTTCTCTCTCTCTCTCTCTCTCTCTCTCTCTCTCTCTCTCTCTGCTCTCTGTGTCTCAACTTCACCCCCATTACAACCCCATCTCTCCCCGCAATTTCATTTTTATCTTTATCATCATTTTTTTTTGTTTTGAATTAATAAATTGCTGCAAGGTCAATGTCTTAGTGGCCAAGGAATAGTTAATCAGCATTGTTTTCTCCCTCTACTTAGTTGTTCAATACACACACAGATACACACGCACACACACACACATATATATATATATATATATATATATATATATATATATAGGCCGAGAGAGAGAGAGAGAGAGAGAGAGAGAGAGAGAGAGAGACAGACAGACAGACAGACAGATACACAAAGAGAAAGAGACAGACGGACAGAGACAGAGATGTTCCACCTTCTGTGCCACCTCAGTGGCATTGCACCCACGCCGTCCATTCCAAGCCCCAGTCCAGAGCCACAGCCCGGCCCGGCCCGCCGCAGTCCTGACAACGGTAATCCACAGGGAGCAGTCAGTGTCACGTCATCAAGAGGCAACCCACCGGAGGAGACACTGCACTGCTGCCGAGTCACTTAGGTTGTGTTCAGTGATGCCTGTTCTGATCCAACATACACAGGACACCACCTGCTAGGAGACCCTACTGACGATAATAATTGCTTAGCCGTGGAGCCGGCGTGAGTGAGCTGTCCTTCCAGAGGGTGCCACTAAACAACAACCGCCATGAATTTGCCGATACCGATGACCCCGATGAAATCAAACCAAGGCCACAGACGTGGTGTTGAGAGGACATCGAAACTAAGGTTACCATGAGAGCAGGGCATGAAGGGCCACAGGATTTGAGGCTTTCTCTTTTTATGCTGATCGATGAGTATGAGGATGATGAAGATGATGCTGCGGATTTCCATTCCGGTCTGAGACCCTACTCTTATATATATATATATATATATGGGAGTCAACCAAGCCTGAGAGATCAGACACTTGAAGTGTTGGTCAGGAAAAATTAGAGCAACACTCTCAGAGACGCATCCACAGACTGGATGAAACTCGACTGTGTGGTCCCATTCTTCCCCAACTTAGCCCATAGCAAATTCATCTCTAGGTAGGAGCTGGTCGGGGCAGAAAAATTCCCTCATGGCTCTGATGGGAATTGAACTAGCAACCTCCCTGCTGGGAATCCACGACGCTAACCACTTCGCAACGGTGGCTGGTGAGAGAGAGAGAGAGAGAGAGAGAGGGAGAGAGGGATAGAGAGATTTTAACCTAGTCATTGAGACAGCTTCTTTCAGTTGACAATCCACTTCATCTTCGAGGCAACACACACAACAACAACAACAAATAATAAAATCAATAGATAAATAAATCAATAAGATGAGCGTGGTCTCTGTGAGATAATAAAGGTCAGAAAGGAACCGTCATGTCATCTTGCCCTGTGTGTGGTTGTTCTCCCCACAGCCTACAATCTGTGCTGGGTTGTCACCCCTGCCACCATGCAGCCCGAGGTCTTCTAGCTGGGTGTCATGCTTACTGCTGCAGCTGTGGTGGGGGTTGAGAAACGGAGCTAAGTTGATAATTATCTTGTACACATACAGACATGGAGCACCTCTTACCTCTGAATATTGATAAGTATACTTTAGGTCTCCTTTTCCTGTTTTGCTTTGTTTCAATGCCACATCCCAAAATGTGCAAAGTATGATAAAAAAAAAATTATTAAAAGAAAAAAAAGGTGTCAAGTTGTGGGTAAAGATTTCCAACTTGACCCCCCACCCCCTCACCTTTCCTCCCTCTGCCGTCCTCTACACACACTCTCTCCCACTCACACACACACGTCACACACACACTCACACTCACACACACACACTCACACCACACACACACACACACACAAGATGAACACAATTTTTGATACAGTTTACTTCACGCACTGCTCATCACGTCAGAAAGAAAGCCAAACAACGGAAGACATTGCAAAGTCAAGTACTATAACAGATTTTAAAAAATGGTGGGGGCAGAGAAGGAGGGAAAGCACAGGTACAAGTAATACACGAATGCTGGGTGTAGCAGATGCAGATTACACACATTGCAGTCAATGCTGATCAGCAAATGAACGAATCATCTGTACATGGACATATTCTCAAAAG